>CAUYTI010074394.1:0-23666 GCA_963575145.1 Galago senegalensis
CAGCTCACAGCAACCTCCAACTCCTGGGCTCAAGCGAGTCTCTTGCCTCCGCCTCCCAAGTAGCTGGGACCACAGGCGCCCGCCACAACACCCGGCTATTTTTTTTTTTTTTTTTGGTTGCAGCCGTCATTGTTGTTTGGCGGGTCCAGGCTGGGGATTCGAACCTGCCACCTTAGGTGTACGTGGCTGGCGCCTTAGCCGGTTGAGCTATAGGCGCTGAGCCAAGAAAATGAATTCTTCAAACTAGGAGTTGCTTTGGAATGAGATTGTATCCTGGAAAGCTGATCAATACTTTGTGTTTCAATCTGTGGATATATGATAATCCATGAGGAGTGGAGGTTGACACACTAGCCAGTTTTATGGAAAGAATTGCAATAAGCAAGATAATAATTTTACCACTTCATCTTTTAGCCTCTGGACTTAGAGTGCCTTCATCTGTCAGAGGCCACAATTACTCATCTGCCACTCTCAAAACCCTTCTCATTGAAAGAATATACCAATCACTTAGTTACTTTAGACTGGTAGGGCCTGTGTGTTCAGCTACAGTTCATGAAAATTAATAATAGCAAAAAATAGCATGAATTGACTTGATATATTCTTCCAGATAAAGAAGAGTGTCTCATGAGCTGAAGTAGTGTCTCTTTCAAAGAGTTGTTTGTAACCATTGTTTTTATCCATTTTACTAGGAGAAATCATTATTCACAAAGACAGAGTGGGCACCACTAAGGGAAAGGTCGCAAAACCATTAAGTAGAAACATTTATTGATTGAGCAAACTCCTTCTGACTAATTCACTAGAGCCTTTGTGAATACCAAACGAGTCCAGGAAAAAAGAGTAAGGTTACAAATAGTGATCAAATTAATGGTCAGTTGAATGTCAAAGTCGACCCAAATGGGAAGAGAGTGTATCAACAGGGGTCCAATCAGGAGGCAGAAAGCACACAGCAATTTAAATAGGAGCAGTTTAATATAAACAATCATTTATTGTGATAGGAAAGTAACTGAAAAGATGTAAGGATAACTCTAAAGAGATGAAGGAGAGATGAAGGAGAATAATCAAGGAAGGACAAACTTGGGAGGGCTCCCTACCCCAAAGCTGAGTTTCAGACCTTATTAGGGAAGGTGGGGTTGCAGCCACTGGGCAGCAGAGAATTTCAGCAGGTTGCCAGTTCTGGCTCATTCATAGGTGCTGGCCAAGCAGGAAACAACTGTGTGGGCTGCCGGTGAGTCCAGAGGGGGCAGGTACATAGAGGGAATCAGGGCTCCACTGTGGTTAGAAGGTCTGGATTGCCTGGTGTCCACTTTGGGAGGGCCGAGGGAAGGTGTCACCAGGTCCAGGTGGACTGCAGAGTCACTGAGGGAATGTAGATGTGTAGCTGGGCAAAACATCACCAGGTGTATCTGCCCCACAGACAGTGTAGTAACAACAAGCTAAGCAAAAATTCAGCAACCAGAACCAGGAAGAGACCCAGCCTGCCTCTGCAATGCCCCTGCAGTGCCCTCTACAGACAAAACTATGTTCACCCTAAAGGAGAAACACCCAGAGCCCAGCCCATCATGGCCATGCAGGTAATGAAGGGTGACTTTGCATCTGAAAGGCAATGCATTGATCTCTGGCTCATTTATGGTAATCTGAAGCATCTTCTAAAAGCAGTGAGAAAGGAAAGGCAAGGAGCCTGGCAATCCCATCCACTCCACACACCAAAGGAATCTGGCCTTTGTGATATACAAATGCTGGGGTTTGTAGAGCCTTGATCTACACCAGGATGAAAAAAGACAGTAATAAAGATCTACTTGGGCAAAACTATGCAGCCAATCTATATGTTTAACCAATTGCTTACCAGACAATTGACATCATTTCCGTTGCATGCATAAATAGGGCCTGTTGTGTATTTTGTCAATGCTAACAACAAACAAATCAGCCAAGTCAGCTTGGTTGCTAAGGGTAGAAGGCAGTTTTCAGACAGCTGATGGAGAATTGATCAGATAGCTAACCCTTGGCAACAGCTAAAAAAGGCCCTTATACTTTGGGAGGGATGTAAGGGAAGTGGAGGGGGTCACAGAGATGGCTTTGACAACTGGAGCTAAAAAGGTCAGACAATCAAAAATAGTAGCTTATAAGTCCCCCTCCCTGCCTTCCTATTGCCATGGGAACAAGAGGCCACTCCACATATCCCATCTTAGATTCTCCTTGATGTTTACCTAGGCCCAGGTTTATCTGGACAGCGATGCTAGAGGGAAGGGGGTGAATAGGGTGGGGGCCCAGACCTGGGTCCTCACAATTCTTAAGACCCGCTGAAGGCCTCACACTTGTGTGTGTAGATTCAGGCTTGACGTCTCTGGAGGCTCTTTCTGTTCCCCAGGAGCACTTAGAGCTGTGTGTTATGGCGCCATCAAGCTAGGTTCTGAATTTGAAGTGCATTTTAAAATTAAATAAATATAAAAAGCCACCATAGGGGTTAATAATGGGAAAACCCCATGGGAAAATGCTGTTGCTTAGGCAGCAGCATAACTACCTTAGGTTGGGAGCAAAAAAACAGCCAGATACATCTTCCAATGATGATAGGAGGCTACAAGAAATTTGCCAGAAAATAGCACATCTGGAGTATGTGGCTTTTTAATCTTACAGACACTAAAATTCATATTAACATTTTAAAAAATGTGATAGGCCCCAATAAGAATAATCACCTATGTGTATCTAGAAACCATAGAGTAGTGGAGTTATGTAATTATTTGTTTAATATAATTGACTTAGGTAAGTTACTGAGCTCCTAAATTGTGTGTTTCAGCATATATATAAGTACACACACACACCTACATATAGACAATATATATCTTGTTATACATTACATACATCATATATACCTATGTCATCTGTTAATATGTACAGTAGAACCTCCGTAGTTAACCACCTCCCTACATTGGTCACCTCCCTATGTCGACCAGTTTGTAACAGTCCCTTGGGTGGTCAACTTACACAGGTTCTACTATACATTGTGTATCTCAGCCTACCTGAATAACTCCTCACTCTTCACAAAGCCTTATAATATGAACTCATAAAAATTTGGTATTACCAGAGGTTATCTTGGATAAGGAATGGTTAAGAATTTTAACAGAAATTCATTATTCAACTGTTAATAGCTGCCAACAGGATGAAGACAGTCCCTTGTGCATGCACACACATGTGCGTGCGTGTGCTAGTGACATTCTGTGAAATTACATTTACCATGACATTCTGTTGAACCGTTGAATAACAGAGTCATCTGATTGCTAGCAGGACATAGTGTGAACATGGGGTTCTTCATAAGTGAATTACCTTTAGAAGATAATTACGTTTAGAAGGCTTTTCTGTTCATGGATTTTATTAAGCCCTGTGGGGTCCCTTAGATTTATTTCTCTGGAATCAACAATGAATAGGAACATATGGAAATTCTGTGAAAGGTCTGACAGTTTTTGTTCGTTTGTTTTTGTTTGAGACAGAGTCTCATTTTGTCACCTCGGTAGAGTGCTGTGGAATCCTAGTTCACAGCAATTTCAAACTCCTGGGCTTAAGCAATTAATTCTCTTGCCTCAGCCTCTGAAGTAGCTGGGACTACAGGTATGTGCCATCTCTCTAGGCTAGTTTTTCTATTGTTTAGTAGAGATGGGGGTCTCACTCTTGCTTAGACTGATCTCGAACTCCCGAACACAAGTGATCCACCTGCCTTGGCCTCCCAGAGTGCTAGGATTACATGTATGAGCCACTGCATCCAGCTAAAGCCTGAGTATTTCTCTCCTGTGACAACAGGCTCACCTTTGCATGGGCTGTGCTATTGAGCATGCTGGTCGACAGTGAAGACCCAGCTGGTGAAGTCAGACGAGCCGGGGAAGGCAGGTGGAATAGTTTCTCTTACATATTGTGACACATTTGAACCTCATATCAACTCTGTGAAAAAGCAAAATGCAGGAATTGTTATGTCCATTTCATGGACGGAAAAAAAAAAGCTCTGAAAGCTTGAAGGGTTTATATGCTCAAGGTGACACCGTAACACATAACAGAGCTGGGATTGGAAACCAGTCTTTTAACTACAACTGCCATATTCTTCCCATTTTATCACACTGGCTCATACCTGTCAAGTCCCTTCACAAGTTTTAATATGCTTTTTAAAAAAATATGTAGGAATTAAAAGCATGGGGTTAATGGTGAATGGGTGATATGCTTCATTTTATAAGGCTAAAAGTCTTCTTTGGTTGCTAAATTATGGTAATAGACTCTAGATATTTTCATTAAAGGTGTTTAATAAAAATGCTTAAAGAGTTCTTTCTACATCAGAGTTAATTGAAATAGATTAAATAACAATAATGAGGGCATTGATCAGGTCTCAGAGTTAAATAAGGTTTGGAGGTATTTTTAAGAAAGTTCTAAGTACATAAAAGAGGCTTTGTCTTGATCTAGTAAATCAATACCCAATGTCAAAATTTAACCACAATTGTTGTTGGAAAATAAAGGTTGCGTGTCATGTACGTGTGATGGATTTGGTTTGGGCTCTGATGGGATGAAGAGGGAATGGAGACATGGAAAATTATTTATTGTTTCTTTTTAGCTTTTTTCCTTGTAAAGGAACAAGAGCTAGTGGCTTTAAAAATAGTGGTAGGAAACAGGATCCTGGGTATAACTGGAAAATGCTGGGTTGGATTGTAATTGGAAATGATTCACTACTTTATTAGCCACAGCCTGGTAAAGTGATTTGATTTGATATCAGTTGTCGTACTGGGTGAGCAGAAAGCTCAAAGCCCTGGTCCCATTAACACCACTAAACAACAACTGGGTACATTTGCTTACACGCATCCTAATTATATATACTAGGCAATGCCAATCACTTTATATGGGGGGGACCCATTAAAGACTTCAGAAAAACCCTACCAGGGAGCACATGTTATTTCTTCATTCCATAGAGGAGACAATTGAAGCTTACAATTGGCCTATGATTTTAATTTTTGAAACAGCTGGCCTATGATTTTATTTTCATACTTGATTCAGTTTTTTATTACATATAACTTTAACAAGTCTCCGAGGATATGGCAAAAGATTTATTGTCTACTTGAAAAACTAATTTTAAAATATAAGGTAATTTGATGAGTTTCCTACCAGGAAGTAGAAGAATGATTATTGAAGCTTATGGGAGTGGTACATTCTTCTTTAGAAGTCCTTTCAATGGCTCAGCGCCTGTGGCTCAAGTGGGTAAGGCACCAGCCACATACACCATAGGTGGTGGGTTCGAATCCAGCCTGGGCCTGCCAAATAACAGTGATGGCTGTAACCAAAAAATAGCGGGGCATTGTGGCGGGTGCCTGTGGTCCCAGCTTCTTGGGAGGCTGAGGCAGGAGACTCGCTTGAGCCCAGGAGTTGGAGGTTGCTGTGAGCTATGATGCCATTGCACTCTACCCAGGGGTTCAGCTTGAGGCTCTGTCTCAAAAAAGAAAAAAAAAAAGAAGTCCTTTTAAAAAGAGCTAAGATTTTGGGAGAGGGTAGGAATAGTCATGGGACTGGATCACCAGCTATTTTATGTCCCTTCAAAAACCTATTGTTCTATGAGTCCATAATTTATAGTAGGACTAAAATCCAGAGTGAAAGGTGGTTTCATTTTGGTTTAGTAAATCAACTCTGATCTTTTTTTTTTTTTTTTTTTTTTTTAGACAGAGTCTCAAGCTGTCCCCCTGGGTAGCATCACAGCTCACAGCAACCTCCAACTCCTGAGCTCAAGTGAGTCTCCTGCCTCAGCCTCCCAAGTAGCTGGGACCACAGGCACCGCCACAATGCCCAGCTATTTTTTGGTTGCAGCCATCATTGCTGTTTGGAGGGCCCGGGCTGGATTTGAACCCACCTTAGGTGTATGTGGCTGGCACCTTAGCCATTTGAGCCACAGCTGCTGAGCCTCAACTCTGATCATGTTAGGTCTGTCTGGATGTCCCCAGGTCTCCCATTCCCAGTGTCAAGAATGGGTGTTGGTGCCCTGTCGGGCTGATGACATAGTGATCACAGATACAGAGTCATCCCCCACCGTTTACTATAGGAAAAAGAAGTTTCATAAAGTGAAAATGCAGAAGGAAACTGCACAAAGTGCCAGAGTGAAATCACATTGAGAGAGAGAGGAACAGATCAGTCTCCAGGAGTGGAGCAAGGCCCCACGCTGGGCACACGCTGCCTTTTATACGCTCACTAGTTTGTCCTGCCTTTCTCCTGGCAGGATTAGATGCTGTTTCCCACCTTGGGGCTGATTGAAAGGTTGGGGTTATATGATAAATTACATAACAGGTTACGTAACACATTGGTTAGAGAACAGTTTCCTTACTACCCAGGTGTCCTCCTAGAATCCTTTAAAAAATCCTTTACCTATGCTAATTAGATACTAATGAGCCCTAGGTCAGTTAAAGGTCAGGAAGAACTCCTTCCCATGTATGTTCATACCAGGGAACAGTTCCCAGAAGCAATTGGGTTCCTAACTACAGTTCAGTTCCTGCTCTCCATCCTAATCCACTTCCTTGCCACCTGTTTACCCCCACCAGAACTAACAAGCTGTTTTCTTGGTGACCTCATCTAGGACAAAATTTTGAGAACTGCGGCTGGTTTTGAGGAAACTTTGGCCAAAGGGATACAGATGTAGAGTCTTAGATGAGAACACCCAGAGAATCCAAGAACAGTGTGCAATGGCATGGCCGGTTTAAGCAGCCAGAGAGACTGGGATGCTCCCAGAAGCCAGTGATCCACCCTGGAGGTCAGATAAGATCCAGCCAACAGGTTCAAAATGGCAAATGAGAGGCAGAGCTGAGAGATTCTTTGAAGTGAAAATAGGGAAGGAAATAAGCCATTTTCACAGTTTCTGTAGCTTCACTTGAGGCCAAAGAAAGAGCAGCTTTTGGTACTCAGGCAATGAAAAACATGGTTTTTAAAGAGAATATTTATTACAATAATGCCCAACTAATGTGGACTCCTATTGCTTTGTATTTTTTTGACATTCTCATATTCTTCCTAAAACAATAGTAGTTTGTAGGTTTAAGAAAAGTTGAAGTGATTTAAACTTGTTTTGACATGACTTTGGAGAGTTTCAACATATCTTACTAGATACCTAGAAATACTATAGGCAAGACTTAAAGCAATAGTTTCCTATCAGTATTTTGCTGTTGGTAGCTATAAGCCAAATTTGATAAAGAATATCAACTCTGGAAATAGTTTCACTGCTCTGAATGAGGTGAGTTGAAGGTTAAGCTCAACTCAATCATCCCAACGCCCTTGGACACTCCTGGGCACTGCATGGGAACCTTTAGAATTCTGGGGAAAATAGTTTGGTAACTATTTCCTTGAAGAAAGAGAGTCCTGGAAAGAGTAGCTCTGGAAAGATGACTAAAAAATTATGTTACCTTGCCCTTAGAAGTTGTAGAAATTATATTTCTTATTCCCAAAGGCATAAGATATGCATAATTATGGATGCACTATCTTCGCATAAATTTTAAACTATTAAAGCAATTAATGATTAATAAATAAATTAGGAAAGATGTTGAAACTCTTCTGGAATCTCAATTCCACCAACCCCTCCCGAAGATAGTAGATCAAAGGAACATTGAAGGGGCATCTCTGGTTCAAGGCAGAAGACTGTTAGAATAAGAGATTTCTGGCCCCAGTGATTTTATAAGTTCAGGTATGTGGTGTTAGCTGAGTCCAATTAAAACTTAAAGAGGCGGGATTAAAAATATTTACATTTCATATCAGGAAGAGAAGAAGATTAGCTTAGAAATAGCTGTCCTCCGACTTCTGCATACTAGCCACCTCTTGAGTTGGGTTTCTCTGGCTTCTGCATATTATATTCTGCATAATACAATCTTAGATTATGAATCAGTAACTTCCACATAATGTGTATGTGTATACAGAGGATAGACCAACATATAAGATATTTGATTTAGCAGCCAATCCACTAAAAGAAATCAAAGTGTCCCAAAATATTTATTCCTTTTTGAGATAATCCACAGATTGACCTTAAATACAAATGTTCCCATATTTCCTTGTATGATAGCTAAATTGTAAGTATACAGAGAACATTTAGGCAAATGCTTCTCTACTCTTAATTATTTAGCTTGAAAATGGTTGGCAGTTCACTTTGGAATTTGTCCTCTTTACTATCTTGTCATCTCAGCTACCTCAAGACTATTTGCAAAACTTTCAGATCTATTGACGTTTTGCCAGATGTAATTGTTTTCAATTTTAAATTTCTGCTTCCTTTCTCATAGTGTAAGGAACACAGTAATGTGGTTTTTAAGCATTCTTAATGCCAATGATCTCGTTACATATTAGTATTACATATAGCAACAATGAAAAAATCTCTAATCATATCATCATCATGACCACAGAAAAAGGTTTTTAAAATTGTACTTTGAAAGATGACTCTCTGAATAACTTATACATTTTCTGGACTTCAACTTCTTCTTAGCTATAAAATGGCTTCTATAGCTAGTAGGAGGATTAAACAAAATAGGTATATAAAAATGCCGTAAGTGCAAAGTACTGTAAAAATGAAGGGTGGAAACATAAAAGCAGAAGCTTTTGATTTTTTTATGAGGAGTTGGATGAGAGACACACAGAAAAACGCCTTTGACTTTTGCTGTCACAGAGCAACCCTTTTATGGCCCAGGTTTACATACCCAAACGAAAATGTGTGTGAGATTGCTTTGGTTTCCATTTTTCCAATGTAGCTCGATGTCTTCTGCATGCTTAGATGAGCAGCTTGGGGAAAGCACTGCAAATACCTAAAAGCCGAACTGCAGTTCGAGACAAAGCATATGAAGTTTTACAAGCTTTACGCATTAACGGTATTTGGTTCCCACACCAATAGAACAAGTCATAATCTAATTTGTTTTAATTCTTCCCAAAGGAAACACAGCACGTCATCTCATGAGATTTTTGTAAGTCATCCGTTGGCCTTAATGTCTCTATCTTTTTGTCTGGCAAAAACAACGTCTTGGTCCATAAAGCAAAACTCTATTATTGATTTAATGCCAAAAATGCTGGCTTGTAATGTTTAAGGTGTTTTCAAGGGATGATGGTAGAATATGCTGGACTCTTTCTAGGAGGGTATAAAATGGGATGAGGAAGAAATAGAATGATGCAACGTAATATTATAGATAAATTGATCATAAGGCTTTAAAAAATCCTTTAAATTTATTTACAGTGCCCATGAAGATTGCTATGTAGGTTGACCGCAGCAATTTTCCAAAGGAAAAAATGACTGGATTGACCAGAGCTGTTGTTGTCGTCTCTTAAACTGTCTTCCTGCCAGGAGAGTTTTCTCTTGCTCTCTCTGCCCAACCAACTCCTAGTCATACTTAAGACCCCATCTCAGTTTTACCTGGTAGGAGCATATAAACTTAGCATGATCTTTTGGTCTTTAGAATGCCTATCACACCCTTAGGTAGATAGTGAGAATTCTGACTCTCCTAGAAGAAAAGGACAAAATGGGTGCTCTGCCTTGGGGTTGCCTAGAGCAGTTGCCCTACCTGGGAAGGAGGACGAGGGTGCCCATCTTAGAGCTGCCCCACCTTAATCTTATCCTGAACAACTACCACCCGTGGAAGAAGGAGGAACCCCTGCTAGTCTGCAAAAAATGCAAGCAATCCCCAGCCCAAAGGATAGGCAGCCCAGGCACAAAAGGATTTGGAAAGTAACCTCCAGTAACTTGAAACTATTTACCATGCTGTTAACTGTCCACCAAAGTGTTTCCATGGTAATGTCTGAACCATGAGGAGGCCCTAACCCAGGCAGTATAAAATGGGACCCCAGATCATAATTAGATACAATCATTAACCCTTTCAAAGATACTGAGAAACAGAGAGACTAAGTAACTTGCCCTAAGTCACACAACTAGCAGAGCTGGGATTCAGACTTAGGCACTCTAGTCACCATGCCACACTACTATTCTTTTTACATACCACTTAACTAAAGGTCTGTGTTCCTAACTTCTCCTCTGATGGGAATTGCCTGCCCTCCAGACTATTACAGAGTTACCCCTTCCACATGTCAACACTGGTATTAAGATTCAAAAACTCAGAGTTGGCTGTTTCTCAACTCACCTGTAGCATTCTCAAGACTTCCTTGATTTTCTGTTATTAATAAACACATCCATCTCCACTATTAGACCAGAAGCAATTATTATTATTTTTTTAAATTGAGACAGTCCCCTTCTATCACTGAGGCCGGAGTGCAGAGGCATGATCATAACTCAACCTCAAATCCCTGGGCTCAAGTGATCCTCCTGTCTCAGCCTCCCAAGTAGCTGGGACTACAAACACATGGTACCCACCATGCTCTGCTAATTTTTATTTACAGTAGAGCCTCCATAGTAGATCACCTCCTTATATTGACCACCTCATTAAGTTGACCCAATTCTCAAAGACCAGATACTTACCACATGTACTTATTAGTACAGTAGGCCTAGTTCCTATGTTGATCATCTCCGTATGTTGACCAGTTTGTTACAGTTCCTTGAGTGGTCAAGTTACAGAGGTTATATTATATTTATTTTGTAGAGACAGAGTCTGGCTATTGCCCAGGCTGGTCTCAAACTTCAGGCCTCGAGAAATCCTACTTGGCCTTTCAAAGTGTTAGGATTGTAGGCATGAGCCACAGCTCCTGGCCCTAGAAGCAACTTTGAGGACAACAAATGTGACTTATTCATCTCCCTTCACTCTATCTACATTCCAGAACACAATGCAGTATCCTTTAGGAATTTATTAAGTATTTGTTACATAAATATATTTAGAGATTTGTTCTTTTCTCTTACAGTCAAACTACTTGTAACAGTTAAAAACACCAAAACTCATCTGTCACTTCTAAGATGGATTGCAGGGAAAGCAAACAAATGGTTCCCTCCAGTTGTGAGAATAGAGGTCCAGATGAGCACCTAGAGAGCTCTTGAACCTGGAGATGAAACAGTCTTTAACATATGAGGCTCTTTTCCCTGGTATAGTAGCCCGTGAATGAAAGCTTATGTTTTGGGGGAGAAGAATGAACCACAACTTTAGAAGATAGCTTCTTTTGGATGGTTTTAATAACACAGTGAACAATGTTTTATAACCTCTTATGACAGTTCTTATATAAGGATGCCTGTGGTAGATTAAAGATAGCCACATATTCTTTGCTACTCTTTCCACCAAGCAGGGGCGCCCACTTTCCCTCCTCTTGAATCTGGGCTGGGTACAGTGACTTGCTTGACCAATCGAATGCATAGTGAGCAATACTATGTGACTTCCACATCTAAGCCAGAAGAGGCCTTTTGGCTTCCACTTAGCCTCTGGGTGCACTCATTCTTGGAAGCCAGCCACTGTGCTGCAAGGAAGACAAGGCATCTTGGGGAGAAGCCAGTGTGGAACCAAGGCCTCTGGCTCACATCTGCACCTGGGTCCCCAGCCTACAGCAGTGTTGATTTGCTGGCCATGCGAATAAGTCCTCTTGGAGTGGCTCCTCAGCCCAAGTTGAGCCACCCCAGCTGATATGCATGGATGCAGCAAGGCCTCCCCAAATTCCCAACTCAAAACAAAAACAACAATGTGAGCAAAATAAAATTACATAAAGCCACAAGCTTAAAACACAGCAGTAATGTCAAAACCTGCACAGTGAGAAACAGCTACAAGTACAGCCCACAAAAACCTTTTCATTCCGTACATATTTTTCCTCCTGACACGCCTACTAGTGTTATATATTTGACCTGCCCTTACCTCTTGAGTCACATGGTGTTCTGGAAAGAAATTGTTGATGTCATAGGTTAAAACTATGCCAAAGAAAAGGGAGGGGGAATAAACCCTCAAGCCCATGACCCTGCTATTTTAGGCTCGCATTATAAAATGGAATTAAAATGCAACAGTCTGCTCTTAAAAAATTCAACACATAATCTCATAATTGATTTAAATCCGGATTTGTGATATTAAGAAAATTCTAGGCCTTTTAACTAGATCAAATGGTTACCTGATCAATCACATGAGAAAAATGTTATACAGCTGGTGTAGGGCTGCCCAGTAATTAAACAGGATAAGAACACCTTCCCACCTCTAACCTTCCAGGCCTACCATTACTAGTCAGTTTGTTACTTGTTTTTGTAAGATATTCTTTTAAAATGCAAATATACTGAGAGAGTCCACTTGTAGTGACAGCTCACACAGCTCTCAGGCTGAGGTACCACATCCAACTCACCGTGTAGGAGCAAAGGAAATTGGTGGGTGTCGTATAGGAGGCAGCAAGGTGAACAAAAAGTGAGAAGGGGAGAAAAGAAAGAAAAAAAACTATGAGGGGGAACGGTCTTGTCAGTTCCCGCAGTTGTCTGCGTTTTGGGTTCTCCATGTGCTCCTGATGGAAGATTGACCAGACCCAACAAAGCAAGACAAGTGTGAAACTAAGTCTACTGAGCAAGAAAGATAGGTTTACAAAGCAAGATACGTTGGCCACAGACAAGGAATAGCCCTCATTGCTACCACGATGGAGACCCTGGTGTCTTACTGCACATGTGGGCCTCCTGTGAGCATCTCTTAAAGCCCAGTTGGTGGTGGTGTAGCGGGGTATGAACTGCAATATGGATTTAAGCCCATGGCATGACATTAGCCTCAAGGTCACCTTCCAGACTCTAGTGTACCTACGAGGTGGTGGGTGGGCCAGAGAGGCCTCTGCATCCTTTTGCAGTGGGCATGCTAAGTTCTGATTGGTAGATTGGTAGGGCATGCCCCCTCCCCAGGTGTGGGCAATCACTCCAGACAGGATTAAAGTGGAGCAGCACCAAGATAGGGGCTTGGGGGCCCAGCTTTTGTCCTCTTTCCCTAGGACAGCTAGAATCCTAACTACCTAACAATCTGAGAATTTCTCCTACTTCACTGGGTTCTTTTACTTTCACAAGCTACTGGGACTTATGAGAGCCTTTGAAAGCAATGAGCTTAGGGAGGGTTAAGCAAGACAGCCAGTAATACTTCCTGTTCCCTCAATTAATACCTCTGTAGGGTCTCCAGAGTGTTTGGCCTCTTCCGGATTTCACCTCGAGCTTGGCCCCTTCAGCAGGGATGATCCCTCTGGTGCTCTTTGAAATTGGATTAGCCTGACCTCTTGGGTGACTGCTATTCTCTGCTGAACAGGATAGTCCTGTCTTTGCTCTCCCCATGGGGCCTCAAAAGCTCCTGGCCTTACAGCTCCTCAGCTCATTATCAGGTTATCCCCAGGATGGTCAAAAACCCTAAAACAAGATAATAAAACAGGTATTTTCCTCAGGCTGGCATAAGCGCTCTGCTCACACACTGACTGGGGAAGTTCTCATCACTGATCAAGTCCTTTGAAGACATACGAGGAAAAGTACCTGGTTATTTTTAAATAGTAGTCCATGTGAGATTAGAATTTACATGGTTCAAATACTTTCCTCATTGATTGTTTAATTTCCTTATGTGGCTAATTAGTCACAGGACAAAAACTACTCTGAAGAAAAAGAAGGTTATGTCCCTTCTGCCACAATCCACTGCATATACTTTAAAGAGGTCTCTCTACAAATAGAGGCCTATTGTGTTGGTGTCCAGCTCTTCGTGTTAATGGAAGAAAACTCAAACTCTGTAAAATAATTTAAAGAGGTTTATTCTGAGCCAAATGTGTGTGGCCATGTCCTGGAGAGCCAGCCCAAGGAGCATTGAACAAGTGGTCTCCCTGTGGGTGGGTTACAGTTTGGTTTTATTTTTATACATTTTAGAAGGCCTGGCTAGCTCAGTCGCTGGAGCACAAGACTCTTACACTCGTACATTTTAAGGAGACAGGAATTATACATAAAGTCATAAATCAATACATGGAAAGTATACATTGGTTGGTCACAGAAAGGCAAGATATCACAGAGCAGAGGATTACAGGTTATAAATGGATTTAAAAATTTCTTTGATTTTTAATTGGTTAAAGGAGGGAAACTTTGAAGACTTGGAATGTTTTCAGACAAGGAAGTCTGGGCCATGCACAGTGATGCCACATACTGTAATCCTAGCACTCGGGGAGGCCAACACAGGAAGATCACTTGAAGTCAGGAGTTCAAGACCAGCATAAACAAAAGTGAGACCCCCCATCTCTACTGAAAATAGAAAAAAAATTAGCCAGGTATGGTGGTGCACCGGTGGCCCAGGTACTTGGGAAGCTAAGATAGGAGAATCACTTGAGTCCAGGAGCTTGAGGTTGCTGTGAGTTATGGAGTCATCACTATACTCCAACCTGGGTGAAAGGATGAGACTCTGTCTCAAAAAAAAAAAAAAAAAAAAGGGAAAAGAAAAGAAAAGGAAGTCTGTTAATTAGAGACAAGCCACTGGACATTTACTGGATATATACCCAGACTCTGTTGAGTAAATTGGTGACCTCCAGGTGTAGTTTAACCTTTGTCTTATATGGCCTTATACTTGTTAAGGATTTTGTTAATAAATCTTATTGTTACAAAGAATAATTCCAAAAGGGACAGGGCATAAACTCAGCTATAGGTTTTTTTTCAGGGGTGGGGGAAAGTCCCTTGGCTAAGAGGGGTTGATTTATTTGGTTAGGGGTGCTTAAGATTTTACTTTAGTTCATAGAAGGGAGGGGAAGCCTGGAGTTGGAGGCTGTGTTTCAGTCAGTCCTTTTCTTCTTTATATTTTTGTCCAACCTTAATTTACTGTGGTAGAAAGTACCAATATCTGAGTTTTCCTTTTCAAGGCACACAATTCAATCCCCTTTCCCATTCTGTATCATCTGTGTGAGATTATTAAACTGATTCCCACCAGAGTACATCCCAGGGAGGGGAGCCGGGTCACTTGCGGGCTCAGGTGTCTTCTGTGCTCTCATTCTTTCCTTACATATGGAGAGAATTCTGATGTAAGCTGCAAATTGGCAGCTGCCTGGATACTTGAATAATTGCATGGCACAGAGCTCTCCATGGACCACATTGAAATCTGACTTGACTGAGAAATTTTATAGTACTTAATATGTAACAATAATAAAAGATGAATGCAAATCACGTTGAACAACTCTTATAATTGCAAAAGTCAAACATGACTTGAGTATTACACATTTATTTTTATTTTTTTTGTAGTTTTGGCCAGGGCTGGGCTTGAACCTGTTACCTGCAGGTATATGGGGCCAGCACTCTACTCCTTGAGCCATAGGCACTCCCCAAGTATTATACATTTAATACAGTTTTTTGTTTCTTAAAATGTGTATACATTTTTGGTGTTCTCTGCATTTACACATAAGGTATGATTACAAAATTCTTTTAGGCTCTCCAGCCGTAGCTCAGTGGTTAGGCCACTGGCCACATACAGTGGGGCTGGAGGGTTTGAACCAACCTGGGCCTGCTAAACAACAATGACTACAACAAAAAAATAGCAGGGTGTTATGGTGGGTGCCTGTAGTCCCAGCTACTTGGGAGGCTGAAGCAAAAGAATTGCTTAAGTCCAAGAGTTTGAGGTTGCTATGAGCTGTGATACCACGGCACTGTACCAAGGGCAACACAGTAAGACTCTGTCTCAAAATAAAAAGTTCTTTCAAATTTTCTGTTTTATTCTCCTACACTTTGAAACCCAAGACATTCAGATTTTAAATGTGCTTAGTCCCTACCTCTTTTGTCTCTGAGAACACCTGTGGGTCCCACCATTCTTCTGGCTCCCACAATTGCCTTATCCTGAGGTTGATTTTCCTACAAGTGCTTTTTCTTCCCTCCGTGCTCATCCATAACCCTGGTTCTCGCATCTATATGATGCAGCATAATTTTACCTGTTTCTCTTCCCCCTAGATTCTGAGCCTCCTTGGTGGGAGAGGTTTTCTCTTTGGATCTCCATCTTCTTGGTGAATGGGACTATGTCTGGCACAGGGCAAATCTTCAATGAATGTTAGCTGCTTGAATGGATGGTTTAAGGATCAATGGGCAATTTAAAATTGCCCAACTTCAGCCAATCCCTGTCAGGTATATCCCTGCGATATACCTCCTTCATTCCTGATACCTAGCACCATTCCTTGAACAGAGTTTAAACTCAGTGGATGTTCCTTCAACATGGTAATCATCTGGCCTCAGTACTTAGAGAAAGAGTTACATGTTTTTCATTTCCTTATGAGTTGTACACACCTTACTCCCCAAAAAGAATTTAAAGGAAATAAACATTAGGACCAGGCATTTGTCTCAAATGTGTTAAAGATCGCTGGATGGTTCTTTGAACTCTAAAATGTAAGCTGGTTTTATTGTCATTTTTATGATTGGGCTGGACACCATCAGCCCATTAGCAACAGAGTCTTAGGTGTGGCATTTGTTTGATTTAGCCCAAGCTTGTTTTCTAGTTTCTTAGTCTATTTATATTTCTATAAAGAAGTACCTGAAGTTGGGCAATTTATAAAGAAAAAAGGTTTATCGAGCTCACAGTTTTGGAGGCTATACCAGAAGCATGGTGACAACATCTGCTTCTGGTGAGGGCTTTGGGCTGCTCCCACTCATGGCGGAAGGCAAAGGGAGCAGGTGCATGCAGAGATCACACAGCAAGAGAGGATGCAAGAAAGGGAAGGCAGGGCCAGGCTCTTTTTAACAATCAGCAATCCTGGGAACTAATAAAGCAAGAACTAACTCCTTTCAAACCAGGAATCCACACCCAGGACCCGAATACCTCCCATTTAAGCCCCACTTCCAACTTTGGGGATCAAATTTCACCATGAGATTTGGAGAGGACAAACATCCAAAGTATAGAACTCAGCATGAACAGACAATTCTTTATAAGGGAAGGGAGACATGGTTAAGTAATGGTTTTTAATGTCTTGTCACAACTACGTGCTTAGCTGGACTCTGAATAAAAAAATGAATGTGTCATCAAAGTCACTTGTCTGTTTCTGACCATTTCTACCAGTGCTTTGAACTTTCCTTAAAACACCACATGCTCCTTGAAAGCAGAGGCTGTGTTTTAAGCTTTGTGTGCAGTGAGTGTCTGTAAATCAGTAATCATTTTCAGATTTATGGGGTTATAAAACCAAGTCTTCACATGACCCCAGAGTCAGAGTCCACCTTAAATCAACAGGGCTTTTTGACTTAAATCACAAGTGCTCGGACTGGCAAGCTCACAACTTCCTCTTTTTTAAACTGACTAAAAATATTCTTTTTTTCAATTTTTATCTTCTTCCTCCCCCACCTGTATCTTTCTCCTCACCTCAACAGAATCATCCATTTGCCAAATAACCACTGTGGAAACTTCATTAGCGGTGCTATATTTTACTTTACGTATTGCCCACCCAGGGCATCCAGCTGAGCACCACCAGATGTGCTTTTCCTGGCTGCGGGCCAGCCTCTGCCAAGCCATCACTCCCAGGAGGACATTTTCACCTCCCTGAGTTTATCACAACCTGGGTAGCTTTTTCTTAATGAACAACAAAAATCTGCCTTGCATTGTGCTTTAAATGGTCTACCCCACATGCTGGGGCACATCTACCTGCTAATATAAAGGTACATGAGGGGGTCCGCGTGGTCTATGGTCTGCAATGTGATGTTTTCATTTTCCGTCCTGGGGTAATGCATCCAGGCAACTCTGCACACCACTGTCTAGTGGATTTAAATTAGATTTGGCAATCTCCCATTCCCTCTTCCAGTCTGACCATGCTACCTCCTCACTCACCCAAGATTCTCCCAACCTTTTCTTTCTAAAAGTTGAAATGTGTCCTTCAAAAAAAGATAAGTTGAAGTTCTAGCCCCCAGTCTCTCAGAATGTGAGCTTATTTGCATATAGGATCTTGACAGATGTAATCAGGTTACTATGAGGTCCGTCAGTGGGCCCCAATCCTATGCGACTGGGGTCTTTATAGAAAGAGAAGAGTCTCAGAAGCACATGCACAGAGGGAAGAGGATGTGAAGACCCATGGGGGTTGACAGGCCATGTGACCAGGGTGATGCCTCTACAAGCCAAGGAATGCCAGGGACTGCCAAGGATTGCCAAGGAATGCCAAGAATTGCTAAGGATTTCCAAGGAATGCCACAGAATGCCATGGAATACCAAGGATTGCCAAAGAATATTAAAGATTGACAAAAATTGTCAGCAAACCCTAGAAAGTTGAAGGGGCAAGAGAGGATCCTCCCCTAGTGCTGTTTGAGAGAGCATGGCCCTGCCCACATCTGGATGTCAGACTTTTAGCCTCCAGAACTGTGGGAATATGCATTTCTGTTATTTTAACCTGCCTAGTTTTGGGTGTCTTGTTGTAGCAGCCACAGGAAATGAGTACCCCTCCTTTTCTTCCTTCCCTTAGTAACACCTGCCTTCCAGCCCAGGTGGCGCCATCCTGTACCCTACCCTGGAAACATTTACTCTCCAGCCCTCCAAACTTATCAGCCTTTGTCCCATTTCTCCTTGGCCTTTTCTTTGGGGTGATTAAGTAATAGTGAAATGACGACCTGAGAACATAGCCTATCAGAGCATGACTGGTGGGCCAGCAGCTTAATGGTCTGGGTCTGGGCTGTATGTAACATTCACCGGAGTTTTCTTAGGAAGAATAGTGTTCACTCGCTGATGCTTCTCAAATTGGAGTATGAGTTTTCTTTTCTTTTTTTTTTTTTTGCAGTTTTCGGCTGGGGCTGGGTTTGAACCTGCCACCTCTGGCATATGGGGCCGGTGCCCTACTCCTTTGAGCCACAGGCACTGCTATGGAGTATAAATTTTGTCTGAGAGCTTTTTTTCTTGTGCTTTCATTCATAAGACCATTTTTTAATTTTGCAGGTATAAAATCAAAACTTCTATTTTGAAGTAGTTATTGCAAGCAAATACAATTTTTATAGAAAACATTATATTTCAAATCAGTTTTCCTCATATTGGGGTTTGCAAGACACTTTTTTTTTTTTTTTTGGAGACAGATTATCTGTTGCCCTAGGTAAAGTGCTGTGGTGTCATAGCTTACAGCAACCTCAAACTCTTGGTCTCAAGATATCCTCCTGTCTCAGCCTCCCGAGTAGCTGAGATTATAGGTGCCCACCACAATGCCAGGATATCGTTGTTTGTTTGTTTGTTTTTTCCCTGTAAAAGGCAGCTATTTCTTGGGCAGCACCTGTGGCTCAGTGGGTAGGGCACTGGCCCCATATACTGAAGGTGGTAGGTTCAGACCTGGCCCCAGCCAAATTGCAACAACAACAAAAAAGTAGCCAGGTGTTGTGGTGGGCCCCTGTAGTCCCAGCTCCATGGGAGGCTGAGGCAAGAGAATCGCCTAAGCCCAGGAGTTGGAGGTTGCTGTGAGCTGTGATGTCATGGTACTCTACTGAGGGTGATAAAGTGAGACTCTGTCTCTAAAGGAAAAAAAAAAAGGCAGCTATTTCTCAAAATTAAGAAACACTGCTGTAAACGAAAGGAATTATCAGAGAGAACTCTAGGTGGAGAGGCCTTTGATCTTACTGCTTGTTTGCTCTGATATCGAGCTGGATCTTGTCTGATGCATGTCCAGCCCAACTTGCTGGCTTGTCATTAGCTATGACATGTGCTGGTACATTTGCTTGGGTTTATAGCGTAAAAACGATTGCTCACTTGTCTACCTACCACTTAAACAGCCTTTCTAAATAACACTCTCTTTCCTCTTACCGCCCCTCTTAGACAAATATGCTATGAGGTGCTTTTAAAATCAATTATTCAGAGTCTTGGAGCCTGGAAGATGGAGCAGAAGTCCCCAGGAGTATTTTGAAGTAAACATTAAATTACAAATGAAGAGCTCTTTATAAATAGGCTGGAGGAATGGGAACAGGGACATGGTGGACGGGCTGGATTCCACCCCCGACTAACCCTCGGGAACGTTACCTCTCCAGCATGAGTTTCAGTTTACCTGTTGGAAATCCCTGCAGGGGTGGGGAACCTGTGGCCTCAAGGTCACATGTGGGCCCCCGGATGCTCCAGTACGGCCCTTCAACCAAATCTAAACTTCACAGAGCAAATCCCTTTATTAAAAGGATTTGTTCTGTAAAATTTGGATTCTGTCAAAAGGCTGGCCTCAAGGACCCAGAGGCCACATGTGGTCCCGAGGCCACAGATTCCCCACCGCTGCGGGGTAATGCTTCTGTCTCTGAGGATCTAGTAAAAAGATTCTCAGGTGAACACTTGTGTTTGTATACGTGTTGGGGAAGGACCTCTTCTCTATAGGCCTGGCTTCCACAATCTGGGCATTATTAGCCACAAAGGACATACTGTCTCTGCCGAGGCTGCAGAGAGGGAGGCCAGCCCCAATAAGGAGGGGAGCGCTGGAGAGGGATGGCCTTTGGCATGCAGGAAGCCCTCACCAGGCCACCTTCCCGGGGCCTGCCATGACCCATCTAGGGCTTCCAGCTTCAGCAGCTGCTTAGAGTAAGACCTAGGCCAGGAGACAATCTGATAGGGTATACAAGGTGTTTTGGGGATGGAATGTTAAACAGTAAAGTTTATCACTAGATCCCTTATTATTCTAAATATCCAAAGCAGGCCACATCTGCTTTCCCCTCTTCTGGTTGTAGACAGCTGTGAAGCATGCAGGCCACCTTGGAAAAGCCCTCCCACTGGGCCCCTGGGGGAAGAAAGGATCGTGTAGTTCTGGGCTAAAGAATGACAGATCATGTCATCTTTTGGCAGGTACTGAAAAATTCATTTTAGACACACGTACACAAGATCCCCATGGTGTTTAACTAAAAAAAACAATCCACGTGATGAAAAGATCACATCATATTACAATACAGGGTGTCCCAAAGGTTGCCCCTAAAGTCTCCATACATAGGAAACATGGGAAATTATAGCTACATGTACCCTTATAAAGCATTCCTTACAAAATGTCATAAAATGTTTACAAAATATTCTCTACTTGTTGGCCACCTCTTTGTAAAATTTTGTAATGACTATTTTGTAAATAAAGGCACATTTAGGTATAATTTCCCATGTTCCCTATGTATGGCGACTTTAGGGGCAACCTTTGGGACACTCTGTATATTCGATTAAAAGTAAGTTTTCCTTTTACCCAGATCAGGCTGTCACATCAAAGACAACTGACACGTCCTTCCAGATACTTTCCTATGCATTGGCAAAGACATACATGTGTCAGTAAACATATCTATTGATTTCACACTCGGGAGAACACCATACTCAATATTTGGCATCTTGCTTTATTCACTTAACACATTTCAATGCTCTTTCCATGTCTACATGGAAGGATCCAATTCATTTCAAAAATGTTCATATGACAGGTTCTGTAATGAACATCTTGTACACACCTTTCTTATCAGGTGTGCAAGCTTATTTGTCAGATATATTCCAAACAGTAGTGGAACTGGTAGATGAAAGGCATGTGAATTTTTAATTTGGACGGATGTTGACAAATTGCCCACTAAAGAGAGTACGTTGATTTAGATTCCCCATCTCTCTGTGCTCTTGCCACTGCTGTGTATTTTCAAACTTTCTCATCTTCACAACTTGTGTGCGTCAACACATGGTTTCCTTGCTTCCACTCAATTCGCTATTTCACCCTGCAGCTATGCTGTGAATCCCGTCCTGTAACTCAGAGTAAGCCTCTTCTGTGGCTCCTCACTGTCCTTGGGATCAAGTTTCATTTCCTTAACTGGCTTACAAAGCCCTTTGTGTCTGGAGCTCTGCTTAGGTCTCCAGCGTCATCCCCCACCTCTTCCTGCCTTGGACTTGATGTTCAGCCAGGCTAGACTACTCTGCCTTCCTCAGTCAGGTCCCGCTCTCCCCCACCTCTCTCCTGTGCTTTTCCTGCCTAAGGACACTCTCCCCTGGCTGTCTTCCCTTCTCTGGCTCACTCCTAATCGTGATTCTGGTTTTAGCTTAGACGTGGTACCCACTAGGTTATAACAGAGACCCCACTGACTGTCTCCACAGCCCCCTGGACTTCACCTTTTAAATTATGTAATGTGTGGCACATCAAAATAGTATACATAATGTACCTGGAACTTATGAAGCATAATCTTAAAAGCAAACCTCTCTGCACCTACACCCTCACTTTAAGAGTTAGATGGCTGCCACCGCGCTGCTATAGCGCGTGCTGCTTTCCTGTCCATAACTGTTCTGACTACACTGGATGGTGGTGGCATCTATTCTAGTCTCTGTTTTGCGCTGAGTCTCAGTCTGGGGGAAACAGGTCTGGATCTGACTTGTGCATAAGGATATGGCCCTGTCACCTATAAGGCCTAATAAGTTGCAGTCACTAAATAACATTTTCAGTCTGAGTTTAATAATTGGCACAGGGAGAAATACTTAAAAAAAATACTCTGTCAGTTATTAAGAACTTATCTCAGACAAATGCATTGGTTCACACCAATATTCTCAGCTACTTGGAAGGCTAAGGCAGGAGGACCACTTGAGGTTTAGGAATTGGAGACCAGCCTGAGCAACATGGCAAGACTCCATTTCTAAGAATAAAAATGAAATAAATTAGTTCAGTGTGGTGATGCAAACTCATAGTCCCAGCTACTCAGGATGCTGAGATGGGAGGATCACTTAGACCTAGGAACTTGAGACTTCAGTGAGCTATGATTGTGACTCTAAACTTACCATCAGTTCATGCTATACTTTGGGTTGTATTTCCCAGGCCAGGGATCAGTTTGTACAGCTTAAGCCTTCTTCTCTGGCTCCTCATCAAAGCCTAGCCTGCTGGGACATGTTTTCTTTTCTTTCTTTTTTTGGGGGGGAGGACAGGGAGGTACTGTTGTTCATTTTAATTTTCAAATTGTGTATCAATAAGGTTGAACAGCTTCTGAATTACCAGCAATCTATCTTAATATCACCATTGCAGAACAAATGAACTTACTCTTTCCTGAAAATAAGTAATTCAGTTACTGTCCAAAGCTAGAAATGTCATTCTTAACAGCACTGATTTTAAAAATTAAACGCTACCACCTACTTGAATTAAACAGGGAAACACATCACTCATGGAATTTAGATTAAGATAATAATAGTAACTCTGATTTAATGAGGTCTGGCCATGTGCTAGGCACACTGTAGATTTTATCACTAATCTTCACCATAATCCTGCAAAGATAGGAATGATTATTTCCATGTGCAGATGAAGACATGGAGGTTCAAAAGGTAAGGGATTGAATCAAAGCCAGTAAGTGTGGACATCATACAACCAGAACTGGGACGCAACTCTCTGTCTCCACAGACCCAAGCTCTTTCCCCATATCACAGGCCATCTCAGGCAACAGCAAAACCAAATAGAACACGGCCTTTAAAAAGCATTTTCCCTATCTTTTTCTTTAAACTTGTCCTGGTCTATCCTTAAAAAAAATCAGTTTTGTTGTTTTTTATGACAATCTTTGCTGTAAAGATGTACAAAATAGTCTTTTTTTAAAATTAAATCATAGCTTTGTACATTAATGCAGTCATGGGGTACAGTGTGCTGGTTTTACATCCAATTTGAAATATTTTCACCAAACTGGTTAACATAGCCTTCATGGCATTTTCTTGGTTATTGTGTTAAGACATTTATATTCTGCATTTAGAAAGATTCACATGTACCCTTGTAAGATGGACCATAGGTGTGGTCCCACCAATCACCCTCCCTTCACCCATCCTCCCCCCCCCTACAAAATATTCTTTATGTTTTGGCCACCTCTTTGTAAAATTTTATAACGAATATTTTGTAAATAAGGGTAAGTTTTACAATTTCCCATTTCCCCATGTATGGTGACT
>CAUYTI010074396.1:0-11680 GCA_963575145.1 Galago senegalensis
CAGGAAAAAATATTATTAATTTTTGGCATCCCTTTTTTAGAGCTCCTTTTTCATTTTTAATATTTCTTTTCAATCTTTTATAATTATGGTAAGATTTATACAAATTTTAGGAGGAAATAATTTGAAGTCATAAAAGTGATATTCTCCTAAATGCATCTGGGAAAGCTAAGCTAAGCGCGCTCTCTCTCTCTCTCATATATATATATATATATATATTTTTTTTTCCCCTACAGAAGGTGCTCATTTTGTAAGACCAATATCTTCTTTGTGGCCCTAATCACCTTTGGCCTCTTCCTTTTCAAAATACCATTGTATCACACTTATAATTAATAATAATTGAAAGAGAGAGTTATTGTCATATTGAATATTATGGTTACTATGAATGCAAGAGATTATTTAAAAAAGAATAATCATATTTTTCACTTAAAATTATTATAAGGCTAAATATGTCGTTTTGTGTTGTTTTCCAGATGGAAGACATAGCCCCAATGATAAAAGTTACATTATGTATAGAACATCTGATTTCAGTGATAATTCCAGAATATAAATATTAGAGCCATTCAAACTAATCAGACCAACCCCAGAAATGAATCACTTGTCTTATAAAATTCTACTTATGTGCACACAATTTGTTTTATTTGTTTTTAACATTTTCCTGGCACTACTTTGTCTCTGTGGCGTGCCTTTCAGATGGCTACAGGATTGATTCCAATTTCTACCATTAACCCAGTGAAAGATTTCAACTGAGGTCACTGTGTTCCAGAATTTCTTAGTTAAGCCCACAATTTCCAAGTCCAGTTGGTGATTATGAAGTAAACACTAGAAGCCCCAAAGACTCCTCAAATTAAATATTACATGTTAGTACAATTCTACTTCATTTTCTCTTTGAATCTTCTCAGTCATTTGGGTGGCTTCACTTTTAGTCAGAGTAGCAAATCATGTAAAAAGTAAATTTTTTGAATATGATAAGATTTTGATGTCATATGTTATATATTTCTGCCTCAGGGAACTAATAATATGCTATAGGCAATGTCTATACAAAATGGATATTTGTATATAGGATTTTTCATCATGGTAGGGCCATTGGTTAGACAAATGGTTGCTCAAATGGTTATCGCTTTCCTGCCTCGCAGTTATTAAATAAACCTGGAGTTCGACTGGCGTCATATTGGTTTGTGGGAACTGGTTTCACAGAATAAGTGTTTAGAAGATCAATCCTGGAAAGGACATTGTCAACATTTTTAAACCATGGGTTGGAATACTTTTTCTCCTTTTCACCATGTAATTTTAATCTTTTTTACTTTCAAAAATATTATCCTAGCTGTTAGACTTTATAAAAGTTCTTCAATTCTTTCTTCCAAAATATTTTGAGTGCAATTTTATACATATTTATGTAAATTAAATTTGGCATTTGTAAATGAAATTATATATTCATATTAATAATTTCATTCTATTAATGGTAAACTTTTCCTCTTCTTGTAAGATCCCATGTATATGCATGATCAGTGTTCCCATTTTTGGATCCCATTTCTGGGACATCATTTCTATTTGCTGCCCAGCAATTTGATAGTTATAACTTTATTTTGGGACTTGTATTTAGTTTTCCTCAACCTATCTTTCTCATAATAGAGACTTTGTAACTTTTCATTATCCTCCACATACATCATTCTAGTTTTGTCTTATTCATAGACTAAAAGCGTTGTTTGGTCCTCAGTAGGAGAAACCAGTGACTCACTTCTCAATTTAAGAAATCTACTATTAAAAGTTTTCTTGTCTTAATTCTAAATCATGCCTTCCAAACATGTTCATTGATTTTCAAATAATTTATTCACTATAGATTCTCTTATGCTCCAAATGAATACTTTCTAAATCAGAAAATTCAAAACTTTTATGGCGTATTTTCACCCAATATATTTATCCATCGTATATCAATGGCTTCTTCTGGCCTGAATTTGTTGACTGTGGTAATTCTTATTTCATTAATATATTTAACATTTTTCATAAATAAAGTTTTAAGCATTTTTGTCATCAAAAATAATATAGGTTGAGTACCTTAATAGAAAATAAAATACCGAAGGCTGTGCTACGAGATACCTCACATAGATTTCATATGTTCAAGAAACAAGTGATGTATGTTTATTCCAAAAATGAAGAATGAATGGGGTAAAAGAGTCATACAAATATGTTTCTGATTTAAAAATTGAATAATTCTAATTTTATTCTTAGCACTCAGCTTCAGTAGTCACTAGGGACTTTGATTAAATTTCAAACTGTGCCTAATTTTCCTAACCTATAATGAGGGCAGTGTGGGCTCTCTGACAAACGGAAGCTGCATCTGATTCCTTTTCTACTATACCACCTTGTTGCTATGAAGACAACTTCTTTAATATTTGTGACACAACATTTTTCCTTAAAAGTTAATGGTTTGGGGCGGCACCTGTGGCTCAAAGGGTGCCGGCCCCATATATAGGAGGTGGTGGGTTCAAACCTGGCCCAAGCCAAAAACTGCAAAAAAAATAATAATAATAAAAGTTAATGGTTTCAACATTAGAGAATTTTTAAATATATTGTATTATTTTACATCTTTTAGGAATCACATTTAGTAAGAAAAAACATGAAGCTTATATGTCATAGTCTTACAAGGCAATAAATTGACAGAATTTGAGAAAGTTATCCCCACATTTGTAGGCATGTAATTACTAACTCAAACCCTTCACCTAAGAATTGCTATATTTAGAAATTGTTTGAAATGTACACGATTCTGCTAAGCAATAAATAAAAGATTACTTTTGAGTGAAAGATCATCCTTAGAATAGGTTACATATCTTACTTCTAGGAAATAAAGGGCAAACGGCCCCATGGGAAGACCTTTATCCAGTATGTATTTACTCAGGGCATCATGTGTGAACATGAACGGATCCAGAAAAGTCTGGTTGTCATGGGGAGCACCTAAGAACAGCCGTGCAGTTTTGAGCTCACTCTCTTAGATTCTGTTTCTGTAAGCACTAGAGTGGAGTACGAACACTTCGATTTTAAGAGACACCCAGATAAACTGGATGCCCAACCTGTGGAAGAACCACTGACCTACATTCTAGTGTGGAGCAAAATTTTATAAGATCTCAAAATTAGTCTAAGTTTCAAGGTCAGATTTTTGGGTATAAGTCAAAGGAATTAAATAGAATCTCACAATCTGATTATTTAAAAGTCGTATTTTAAAATAGCCAAATCAATTTGCACCATCTTCAGATGAGCAAATGGAGTTGACTAATTTACTGTACCACAACATTCACTAGTACCTGTAAGTATCTAGCAAATAAATAGTATCAGAAAGTTGGTTTCATGGAGAATTATCTTTTTTTCTGAAAATACCCGCATACATTTCTTCTAGAGCATCAGCAGTAATCAAGTAATTTCTTGGGACATGTGGTAAAAAGTGTAGCCTAACGATATCCTCATTAACAAAACATAGATTTTTTGCCCTAGAGGGCTGTGAACTCAACTAAATATTATTGTTCTTCCCTCCTTTGTGGTAGAGGTGGACGTATGATGAATTTTTCATCAGTGGGGGAGGACTGGAAAACTACAGACTGTTTCTGAAAAAAAGCCCTTGATTTTTCTGGTAAATAAAAACAGAGCCAGTTGGCATTAGCTTTCTTCCTGGCTTGAGATGGACATACAGTCTCAGCTGCAATAGCCTCGCTGTGCTGTAACCAAATTTCTGTCATCTAAACAGAAAGGTCACTGATATAAGGAATGTGGCTTCCTTCATCCCTCTTTCCTCAGCCAAGTTGATAGATATTTATTGAACTGAATCAAGGCTTTTGAATTCAGAGAATGTGATTCTGGTTGTGTGGGCTTGAAATCTAGATAACAACCTCAGCACACTTATTTCCAATACTTAGAATTTTTCTTTTTCCCCAAAAGCAATAAGAAACAAGGACTCAGCAATTTTTTTTTTTCAACAGGAACTGACTGACCTTTTCATACCTTACTTCTGCCTTCTGCATCTCAAATCTTCACCCTTTCATATATCCAGGGATTTATATGAGGTGAAAAAAAAAATGAAAGAGAAAGAGAGAAGGAAACCAAAAATAAAAAAGAAAGAGAAAAAAAAAAAAGGAAGGTAAAGATATCTGTCTAAGAAATGAATATCCCTTTATCAGGGTCTTAAAAAAACATTACAATGAAGATTATAATTATATAATATCTAATATCATAATGCAATCACTATGATCCAATAGTGTGATTTCTTGCCTGGGACCCTGGCTTTCCCTTTCTCTCTGAGGCTCCACTTAGCAGCTACACACAATCTCTATACACTTATTCAAGCATTCCAAAGGGACAGTACTGCTGCTCCTGCTACTATTTATGGTTTTACAGTTTACACATTTCTTTTCCCACGTAGTCTTTTATCTACTGTGTCTTTCCAGGTAGATAATAACAAGAAATCTCACCAGTCAGAAAGTAAGACTGAAATATTTACGTATTTGTAAATAAAAATTCTGAGATCCAGAATTTATAGAAAACTTCAGAAAATAGTAATGGAAACTCACAATAAATGAACTTGTAAGTCTCTATAATAACTAACCAATGAATAAGAAACACTGGACATTCTTGGAATGTCAAGTGGCCTGGATAAAAATTTTTGTATGACATGAATTTTTTTTTTTTTTTTTTTGTCAAGGAAAGAGGAGAGTGAACCCTTTGTTACGTAGTAGGAGCAAAGCCAACATCTTTGAGTGAATATGAGTAGTGTGTGAGGCAGAGTGTCTGTAATATGTAAGAAAGCTGTAGCTTCAGTATTTTCAGGTTTCATTTGAGAAAAAGAAATTTAATAAAAGAAAGAAAACTGAAGAATGGTTGGAATGTCAATAAAACCAACTCATCCTTTTCTAATGGAAATTATGCTGAAGTGTGTTCTGATGAGTCAAATTCCAGTTATTTATGACACACTGCTTATTGTAGGGTTTTGATAATTTATTGACACTGCCTGAGAATTCTTCCAGTAAGAATGTTATTGAAATAAACAGCAATAAGAAAATTCGCCCCTGATTAAATCATACTCATTCCTGACATAGAAATACTGGCTTCCAAAAATTAAACTTGAAGCAGTACCATCTTGGAGCACTTACTTGTAGTCCTTAATCATCTTCCAAATCAGGTTTGATTTGATTTCTCTTTCCAAAAGAAAAACATTTCCACAAATTCATTTTAACTGAAGAATAGAAATGAAGATGATACTACTCTGTATTGTTTCTGTGAATAAGCGAATCGAGAAAAAGGAACGTCTTGGGGATGGCAAAGGAAGGCTGAGGCATGGTTTCTATTTCAACGTTTTGGTAGTCAGAACCTCAAGGCAGAAACACTGAGCTGATAATAGTTCTTGTATGTTTTCCTTCTTCGAGGGCATATGTACTCAGGTACGATGAAACTGAATTCTCTGTTCCAGGATGGTATTTATAATAAAATGTTGGTTTTAAAAAATGCCTCCTACATACCAGCATCAACACAAAGGATTGCACATCTATTATGTAGTTTGATGATAAAACAAGGGTGAGGCATCATTACAGTTAATTCGTAGATGAAGGAACTCGAGCCAGAGGGATAATAAAACAGTACATCATAAGGAATTTAAAGCCCAGTTTATTTTTATTTGGAAACTCCTGCTGCTTCCATGATGTTGTAGTCCCAGTTTTTTCAACTATCCATTGTCTATAAATCTATAATCTCAGCGGTCTGAAATTACCATGCCTGGGCAGAACGCCAGAGCCACCTGCCCCTCCCCAACCTCTTTCTTTTTTAATGCAAATGCGGTTGACCTGTGAACAAATAGATGTCAGGGGCACTGAAAACCTGCGTGGTTGAAAATCTGTGCGTGATTTTCATTCTCGACAAAGTTAACTACTCATAGCCTACTATTAGCTGGAAGCCTTATTGGTAGCATACATTGTTGATTAACATGTGTTTTAGATGTTATATACAAAGAATGCCAAAAACCTGTACGCGTTTTAAGGAAGGAAAAAAATGGTATAAGTCACATTTGCCTTCTGCAATTGCAAGAGCTGCTCCAAAGGACTTGTATCCATCTTACAACTTCTATGCAGGGGTTTTTCCTTTTTTAAAATATGTATACTTTTTCAGCACTCTGTGTATATCCTTACACTAAAGTAAGCTGGACTAAAGAAAATGTAAGGGAAAAAAATGTAAGAAAAAAATTCATAAGAGTAAGAAAAATTATTCCCTTCATTGGAACATGAAGAAGTGGATCATCATAGAGGTCTCCGTCCTTTCCTTCACCTTGAGGAGGCTGCAGAGGGTGCGGGAGAGGAGGGGTGGGTGGTGCTGTTTCGGGGGTGGCAGAGACAGAAGAAAACAAGGGCAGAAGTAGAGCTACAGAGTTCAAACCCATCTTATTGGAGGGTCTGCTTTACAATTTAAACCTATTCACTGTGAATCCACCCAGAAAGCTGTGGGTTTGGGGAGAACTACTAAGAAGACAAGAGGGAAAAAGATTCCTCTGAATATTTCACCAATGGGTCATTTTCTGTAAGTCTTTCAAACGTTAACATCTGGCAAGAAGGATTACCACCTGTCCTAGTTTTCTTTTGTTGCTGTAACAAATTCCTACAAACTACCTGGTGTCAACACAAGTTTATGGTTCTGGAGATCAGAAATTCAAAGTTGGTCTCACTGACTAAAAATCCTTGTCCCTGGGGCTTGTTCCTTTCTGGAATCTCTTCAGGACAATGTTCCCTTGCCTATTTCAGCTTCTGGAGGCTCCACCATTTTTTAGATTGTAGTCTCCCCCAGTCTCCCTCCCCCCCTCCTGTCTTTAAAGTCAGAAATGGTAGACCATGTTCTTCTTATATCTCACGATCTCACCACTATTACACTGAATTTTCTGTCTGCTGGTCTCATAATTGATTGCCTTTGGGATTATGATTATATTGGACACACGTGGATAATCTCCCCATTGACGGTCAAATGACTTTCACCTGAAGCATTAATTTCCTTTACCACACTTATTTATTATATACCACAGTATATTCACTGCCCTAGGACATAGGATGTAGTCATGTCTTAGGGACCATTATGCTGCCTGCAGTACAACCACTGTAACAATGACAATGGAAAGTCAAAAGTATGGCATGAATAAATGGTCAAATCTGAGCAAGACCTCAAATTGCTTATGTTTGCTTTCTTTTTATTTTTTATTTTTTTGAAGGCAAACATGGAACAAAGTTCATTGAGGAGAGAAAGAGAGGTTTATAGAGTAGGAGCAATATATGGGCTTACAAGCAGGGCAAGTTCACCATGGACAGTGAACGGGCCTCCATTGCTGGGGCAAGTAGGCAAAGAGAGCAGGGTTATTACTGCAATTCTCTTTCCTCTATGTCCACTTTCTGAACACTACACATTAATGGATAGCGCCACCAGAAGTATATGGAGAATCACGTGAATCCCTATAACACTTTTTGTGAATTTCAGAAACAAAGAAGTGAAGTTTTAATTCTGATTTGTGAATATTGTGTGTCCTCAAGACTGTGGATATTTCTGGATCTCAGATTCTTCACCTTCAAAATAATAGGTTTTAACTAGATAATCACCCTTGTCATATACAGGAAGTAGAGTATTATCTGCAAAAAGTGAAGGTTTAAATGAAGACATAAAATTAGGAGCAATGTGAGTACCAAAGACGTGTAATAGCACAGAACCTGAAACAAAAGAATGAAGGTTTTACTACTTTAAATGTAATGTGTGAGTCTGGTACTGACAGCATAGAAAATGGTGCATTTATGAGCAGGATGCCGAATGATAGCATTAGAAACATTTCGGTCAAAGTAACAATGTGTATGTATGAGGTTTGTTACAGGGAAATTATTTTATCTGATTGATTACTTATTGTATTCACAGTCAGTGGAAATATAAATAGATAGCATAAAATTTCCTTTATTAGACTTAAAAACATTATATTGAAACATGATTATTTTAAAATACATGTTTTCCTTTTTATCAGGATAGTGAAAGCACTGATCTTAATATGTTTATAAAAATGTGGAGATAACATGAATAGCATTAGTATCTTGTATTCATGACATTTATGGTCATATTAAATTCAAATTTATTATTTTACATTATGGTCTCATTTCTTGTATCTTTTTTTTCTATTTTCTTTCTTTGCTTTTTTTTTTTTTTTTTGAGATAGAGCTGTATTCTGTTGCCCAGGTTGGAGTGCACAGGTCACTATAACATCACACTCCTGGGTTTAAGTGATCTTCCAGTCTCTATCTCAGCCTCCAGGGTACTGGGAGCACATAAACATATCACCATTTCCAGCTCTTTTATTTTTTGTTTTTTATAGAAATGAGGTCTCAGTATTTAGGTCAGGCTGGTTCCGCTTTGACTTTTCAAAGTGCCAGGATTATAGGTGTGAGTCACCACACCTAGTCTGTCTCATATTTTAATGCCAAAATAAAAACTCTATTTCCAATTGCTTAAAATAGAAGAATATACAAATAATATACAACGATAAAGCAGAAAATATTTTCTGATATTAAGTATTACCCATTCTTATTTTCAAAGTTCTGTTACTTACATTTATTTTCTAAATACACCCACCTCTTTCTCTTTAAATTAATTAAAAACATATACCTGTGATTCACATATACTTTGGGAGTGAGGATTTTATTATAGGTCAGGTGGTATTTAAATGCCATAGAAGATACATTATAGTTAGAAAAAATAATCAACTCCAAGGAAAAGCAGATGAGGATAAGACAGAAATATAAATCCAGGAAGAAAAAGACATTTCAAGGTATGGGAACTTGGACATATCAAAACATCCTTATGGTCCCTATTTCTGTATTTGTAACAGAAATACAATGTGTAATATTATTCATATTATATATATAACATATGATGTTATAAAAAATGAAATGACATGGTCTCGAAGATTCAAATAACAATTGGAAAGTGAAATTGCTCAAGATTTAAAGAAGCAAGAATATTCTAGTCACAGCTGAGGAAAGAGGGCTCTCACAGAAAGCGACTGAAATGATGCTGGGGTGACTGTGGGGGATGGAGCCAGAGACAGTAACAGGTGAGAAGTTAGAGACAGTTATAGGTGAAGGATGCTGTGTTCTTGGTATTTCATCAAGATGAAGTTGCAAAAAATTCAAATGAATCATGACTGTAATTTAGGTTCGGAGTTATTTGGAGATGTATGAAAAGGTTATTTTCCCAAAAGCCACAAAGAACACTGAGATTTCAACAGAGCTGATGTTAAGGTAGAAAAATCTTGAGAAGGCAATGGGTAAATTTCAAGATAAGTAAATTTCATCTAGGGCTGAAATTAAAATTACTACATAGTTAATACTCAGTAAAATGTTATACACCATATTTCACACATCTGTATATACATAAAATTTATACTACTGATGGCTACAATTACAGAAATTGAGTATTCAATCTGCCCCCAAAACTTATAACTATTTTCTTCTTAGAAAGGCTGCATATATACCTATAAAATAATGCAGATATAATAAAGAGAGATTGTAAGTTTAAAGTATTTGTTCTTAATGATTGTATTTTAGATATTAGAGCAAGGAAAGACCTCTGTAATAGTGTGTCTGTCATATGGTGGACATTTAATAATGTGGATTGCTCATAATATATCATTATTACATAATTTATCAGAAAATTTACAGGTTGATTTTAGATCTGCTATTTACTCTTTATGTTTCCTTCTTCAACTCATTTAGGCTTTTTAAAATCTCTATTCCTATAGTTATTATGTAATGAAAAAGATATGCTATGTACTTATTGAATAAGATTGTTGTGAAAAGATACTCGAAATAATGTAGCCCAGCACCTACTTATATATAATAGATCTGAATGCTTTTTGTAAACTCTAAAAAAATTTTTTAAATGCACATGGTTAAGTCAAAGACTTGTCTTTATAGAGGTTGTAATCTAAAAGTGGAAAGATAATGAACATAGAAGGGCTGTAAGCGTGCATACAAAGTGCATATGGTATAACAACAGAATATAACAAATGCAATAAGTAAAATAGAAACAATTTTGTTTACAAAAATAACATCGATGAGGAATTATAATGTACTATTGACATAAATTGACTGAGTGGACTTGATGCATGGACGGGTTTAAGTAGATAAAAGGAAATGCCTACTAAAGGTTAAGCTAGGCTCGGCGCCTGTGGCTCAACCGGCTAAGGCGCCAGCCACATACACCTAAGGTGGCGGGTTCGAATCCCCAGCCTGGCCCGCCAAACAACAATGATGGCTGCAACCAAAAAATGGCCGGGCGTTGTGGCGGGCGCCTGTGGTCCCAGCTACTTGGGAGGCTGAGGCAGGAGACTCGCTTGAGCCCAGGAGTTGGAGGTTGCTGTGAGCGTGATGCCACTCTACCCAGGGGGATAGCTTGAGGCTCCATCTCAAAAAAAAAAAAAAAAAAAAGTTAATACACATAAGTTTCTTAGAACAATAAGGGCCTGGCACATGTTAAAGATTCAATAAATGTTAGCTCTTACCATCATTATTAACACCCTATAGTTAAACAACCAATATTTTTAATACTTAGTCTGTAAAGATACTAGATGGATTACAAAAGTGAATATGACATTACTTCCTATCTTAGTTGAAGAAATAAAGCACATGTTTTAAAAATACTAATTAGGCTCGGCGCCCATAGCCCAGTGGTTAGGGCACCAGCCACATGCACTGGGGCTGGTGGGTTTGAACCTGGCCTGGCCTACTAAACAACAACAACAACAAAATACTAATTAGTAATAAGAAGTAATAATACAGGGTGTCCATAAAGTTCATGTGCAATTTAAAACGAGGCTATTTTGCCCCACCTTCAGAATCTTAGTAGCTCTGGTATGGGACTTCTCAATCAGTTCCCTAGGTAATTTTAATAAACAGTCAAGTTTTGGTACCACTGGCATTAACTCCAGGGAGGCCGTGGAGAATAGAGGTTAAAAGTTTGGCATTGGAGTCAGACCAGGTTCAAGTCCTAGTTCTGCCATTATTAGCTCTGTTACTTTGCATATGTTTTTAACCTCAATTTCCTCAGCTGTAAACCCTAAAGATTGTGGAGGTTAAATTTTAAAATGCCTGAAAAAGTTGAGCACATAGTGGACCCTTAACTATTGGGATATTTCCAATAGAGGGAAAGGTGGTATCCCAGTATGGGGCAGTCATAGAGAAGGCTCTCTGAGAAACAGGCAATATACCCCTACCTTGAAATAAGTATTATTTGAAGGGTACATGTGAATCTCTCTAAATGCAGAATATAAATGTCTTAACACAATAACTAAGAAAAAGACATGAAGGCTATGTTAACCAGTTGGATGAAAGTATTTCAAATTGTTTTTTTTTTTTTTCCTGAGACAGAGCTTCAAGTTGTCCCCCTGAGTAGAGTGCCATGGCTTCACTGCTCACAGCAACCTCCAACTCCTGGGTGCAAGCGAGTCTCCTGTCTCAGCCTCCCAAGTAGCTGGGACCACAGGTGCCTGCCACAATGCCCAGCTATTTTTTGGTTGCAGCCATTATTGTTGTTTGGCGGGCCGGGGCTGGATTCAAACCTGCTACCGTAGGTGTATGTGGCTGGCGCCTTAGCTGCTTGAGCCACAGGCGCCGAGCCAAGTATTTCAAATTGT
>CAUYTI010074398.1:0-10126 GCA_963575145.1 Galago senegalensis
TTTTGAGACAGAGCCTCAAGTTGTCCCCCTGGGTAGAGTGCCCTGGCATTACAGCTCACAGCAACCTCCAACTCCTGGGCTCAAGCGAGTCTCTTGCCTCCGCCTCCCAAGTAGCTGGGACCACAGGCACCCGCCACAACGTCCAGCTATTTTTTGGTTGCAGCCCTCATTGTTGTTTGGCGGGTCCGGGCTGGGGATTCGAACCCGCCACCTTAGGTGTACGTGGCTGGTGCCTTAGCCAGTTGAGCTATAGGCACCGAGCCTAATTGTATAACCTTAAGTAAATCATTAACTATTTTGAACCCAAATTTTCTCACTAAATAGAATCAGTAACTTCAATCTCATGGCATGATTGTGAGATTAAAGATAAGCATTGGGTATCAAGACAACCTTGTTGCACACCTCCAGGGGGCGTTATTCATGTTTCTGTATGATTGGCACCATCTGGAGTTGAACATGATGGCCCTCTTACATCAAGGACTGGTACATAATAGATGCAAAAAAAAACCTTATAATTTCCATATATATTATCTATCCATGTATTTAATTTGTCATTTCTTCAAAAAAAATTTGTACCTAAAGAAAGAGGAATGGATTAGCACCACACTTGAAGGATAGGTCTCAAGATTCCTACTTCAAACTGAAAGCAGAACACTAAGAAGCTTAGCCTAAAGACTGTATGAGAAGAATTCAAAGACAAGAGTTGGGGACAGGGCACAGTGGCTCAGATCTATAATGCTAGCACTCTGGGAGGCCAAGGCAACAGTGAGACCCTGTCCCTACTAAAAACAGAAAAATCGACTGGGCTTCGTGGCTGGTGCCTATAGTCCTAGGTATTTGGAAAGCTGAGGCAATAGGATTGCTTGAGCCTGAGACTTTGAGGTTACTCTGTGAGCTGTGATGACATCATGGCACTCTACCAAGGATGAAACTCTTGTCTTAAGAAAAAAAAAAAGACGCCAGGGGAGGTGGCTCACGCTTATAATCCTAGCACTCTGGGAGCTGAGTCAGGTAGATTACTTATGCTTAGGAGTTTGAGACCGCAATAGTGAGACCCTGTCTCTACTAAAAATAGAAAAATTGAGGCAAAGAGGATCGATCACTTGAGCCAAAGAGTTTGAGCTTGCTGTGAGCTATGATGCCACAGCATGCTACACATGGTGACAAAATGAGATTCTGTTTCATAGCCTATAGCTCAAGAGACTAGGGTGCCAGCCACATACACTGCAGCTGGCAGGTTCAAATACAGCCCAGGCCTGCCAAGAACAATGACAACTATAAGCAAAAAAAAATAGCCAGGCATTGTGGTGGGCACCTATAGTCCCAGCTACTTGGGAGGCTAAAGCAAGAAAATCGCGTAAGCCCAAGAGTTTGAGGTTGCTGTGAGCTGTGACACCATAGCACTCTACCCAGGGGCAACAGCTTGAGACTCTGTCTCAAAAAAAAAAAAATTAAAATAAATAAATAAATATATCATACTTCAAAAAAGAAAATAAAGAGTTGGGAATCATGGCATCCAGATTGGAAAGGAAAAAGTAAAACTATCCTTATTTGCAGATGACATTATCTTTTTTATTTTTTTGAGACAGAGCCTCAAGCTATCCCCCTGGATAGAGTGCTGTGGCTTCACAGCTCACAGCAACCGCCAATTCCTGGACTCAAGAGAGTCTCCTGCCCCAGCCTCCCAAGTAGCTGAGACCACAGGCGCCCGCCACAACGCCTGGCTATTTTTTGGTTGCAGCCATCATTGTTGTTTGGCAGGTCCAGGCTGGATTTGAACTCGCCACCTTAGGTGTATGTGGCTGGCGCCTTAGCCACTTGAGCCACAGGCACCGAGCCGACATTATCTTAAGTATAGAAAATCCTAAGAAATCCACAAAAGAACTATTAAAACTAATAAATGAGTTTGGTAAGGTTATAGGATAGACGATCAATACACAGAAATCAGTTGAATTTTCATATACTAGCAATGAAAAATCCAAAAATAAAATTGAGGAAATTATTCACAACATACCTAGGTGTAAATTTAATAATAGAGTATAAGACTTATACACTGGGCCGGGCACGGTGGCTCACACCTGTAATCCCAGCACTCTGGGAGCTGAGGTGCACGGATTGCTTGAGTTCAAGACCAGCCTGAGCAAGAGTGAGAGCTCGTCTTTACTAAAAATAGAAAAAAACTCACTGGGCATTATGGTGGGCACCCATAGTCCCAGCTACTTGGAAGGCTGAGGCAGGAGAATCACCTGAACCCAGGAGTTTGAGATTGCTGTGAACTATGACACTACAGCACTCTAGCCTGGGCAACAGAGTGATACTCTGTCTCAAAAGAGAAAAGAAACCAAAACAGACTCATACACTGAAACTGTGAAGTGTTGTTGAAAGAAATTCAATAAGACCTAAATAAATGGGAAGACATCCCAGGTTCCTGAATTGGAATGAACAGATGGCATTCTGGGGAGAAAGACAGCGATGCTCCCCAGACTGATCTGCGCTTTCAGTGGAATGCCTATCAACATTTCAGGTGCCTTTGGAGGGTTTTGTTGCAGAAATTAACAAGCTGATCCTAAAATTCACATGGAAATGCAAGGAACAGAGAATTTCAAAACAGTCAGACAGCAAAACCCTGTCTCTCCCACCCAAAAAATAGAGAGAAATTGGGGCCTTCATACACTTAATACACTGTTAGTGGGAATTAACACAGTTTGGCAGCTCCTCAAAACGTTTAACATAGGGTTACCAATTGTTACCCAGCAATTCTACTCCTAGCCAAGAGAAATGAACATATGCCCACACAAAAACCTGTGCATGAATGTTATAGCAGCATCATTCTTATTATTATGGGGGAGGGGTCTTGCTCTGTTGCTCAGGCTGGAGTGCAGTGGCATCGTCATAGCTTGCTCCAACCTCAAACTCCTGGGCTCAACTGATCCTCTGCCTCAGCCTCCCAAGTAGCTGGGACTACTGACAGCATTACTCATAATAACCAAAGAGGAGAAACAATTCAAATCTCCATCAGCCAATAAATGGATAAACAAAAACCAAAATGCGGCATACCCATAAAATGGCACCTTCCTTGTTTTGTGTTTTGGTTTGTTTGTTTGTTTGTTTGTTTTCATTTTTGGCCAGGGCCAGGTTTGAACCCACCACCTCCAGCATACGGGGCCAGCACCCTACTCCTTGAGCCACAGGTGCTGCCCTGTTTTGTGTTTTTTGTTTGTTTTTGAGACAGTCTCACTCTGTCACCCTGGGTAGAATACTGTGGTGTCATAGCTCAGAGCAACCTCAAACTCTTGGGCTCCAGTGATCCTCTTGCCTCAGCCTCCCGAGTACCTGGGACCACAGACACCTGCTAGTTTTTCTTCTCTTTCTTTCTTTCTTTTTTTTTTTTTCTTAGTAGAGACAGGGTCTTGCTCTTGCTCTGGCTAGTCTAGAACCCCTAAGCTCAAGCCATCCACCCACCTCGGCCTCACGAAGATCTAACGTTACAGGTGTGAGCCACCACACATGGCCAATGGCACATTGTCTCTCAATAAAAAAGAAAGAAATACTGATAGAAACTACAACATGAGAACCTTGGAACATTATGCTAAATGAAAACTGATATCACAAATGTCACATATTTCATGATTTCATTTGCATGAAATGATCAAAATAGTCAAATCTGTAGAAATAGAAAGTAGAAACTGGGCACAGTGGCTTGTGCCTGCAGTCCCAGCTACCTGGGAGGCTGAGGCAAGAGGATCACTTGAGCTAAGAGTTTGAGGTTGCTGTGAGCTGTGACAGCACAGCACTCTAGCCAGGGTGACAGAATGAGACTCTGTCTTCAAAAAAAAAAAAAAAAAGAGTTGGGGATTGTTAAACACAAAACATCCCTATCTTTCTCTTGAAGTTTCTCTTGCACAGGAAAGGTATCTACAGAGTAATACAAGCACTCCTAGCTTCCCTCTGCTTCCTTTAAAAAAATAAAGTGACTGGCTCAGCGCCCATAGCACAGTGGTTACAGCACTGGCCACATGCAAGGAGGGTGGCGGGTTTGAACCCAGCCCAGGTCAGCTAAACAACAATGACAACTGCAACAAAAAATAGCTGGGTGTTGTGGCAGGCACCTGTAGTTCCAGCTGCTTGGGAGGCTGAGGCAAGAGAATCACTTAACCCCAGGAGTATGAGGTTGCTGTGAGCTGTGACACCACAGCACTCTACCCAAGGTGACAACTTGTACTACAACTGATATTTTGGTCTTCATATGCCTTATTCCATAATCTTATTTCTCAAATAGTTGAGAATTTTTTTGAGCAGGGTGAGTGCTGATTATGACCTATTCCCTAAGAACCCTAGCAGTAGGGGCCTGGTGGGAGCACCACCAAATAGCTATAGGAGAATCCTACAGACAACGGAGGTCGACAAAGTGAGACTCTGTCTCTAAAAAAAAAAATCCTACAGACAGCTTGGAGAGGTAACACAGAGTAGTTGAGTGAGTCCAGAGACCTCATTTCTTCTTCTAGATTCATTTATTCACACATTTATTCAACAGATATTTATCAAGCACCAAATACAATACTACCAAGTATTGATAAAGGAGCTGGAGATTCACCAGTGAACAAGACTGACCAAAATCTTGAGAGATGTATGTAAAGCATACACCTTAGTGGGAGGACTGGCAATAACCCAGGTTATATGGTATTTTATTTTATTTTATTATTATTATTATTTTTTGAGACGGAGCCTCAAGCTATCCCCCCTGGGTAGAGTGCCATGGCATCACGCTCACAGCAACCTCCAACTCCTGGGCTCAAGCGAGTCTCCTGCCTCAGCCTCCCAAGTAACTGGGACTACAGGCACCTGCCACACGCCTGGCCATTTTTTGGTTGCAGCCATCACTGTTGTTTGGCGGGCACGGGCTGGGGATTCGAACCCACTACCTTAGGTATATGTGGCTGGCGCCTTAGCTGCTTAAGCCACAGGCGCCAAGCCAGTATTTTAGATGGTAATAAATCCAGAGGAGAAAAAATAGCACAGGGAAGGAAAAATAGGAAATGTCGCTGGTTGTGGTGGCTCACCCCTGTAATCCTGGCATTCTGGGAGGCCAAGGCGGGTGGATTGCCTGAGGGGTTCGAGACCAGCCTGAGCAAGAGCAAGACCACTAAAGTAGTTGGGTGTTGTGGTGGGTGCGGGAGTCCCAGCTACTTGGGAGGCTGAGGCAAGAGAATTTGAGGTTGCTGTGAGCTAATCCACCACAGCACTCTACCAAGTGAGATTCTGTCTCAAAAAAAAAAATGAGAAGAAAGAAATAAAAGAAGAAAAATAAATGGGAAATGTCAGTGGAGGATGTGAAATTTTGGATAGCATAGCCAAGAAAGGCCTCACTAAGAAGATGGCATTAGAGTAAAGAAATACCCTTGTTGGGGCAGCACCTGAGGCTCAGTGAATAGGGCGCTGGCCCCATATGCTGGAGGTGGCGGGTTCAAACCCAGCCCTGGCCAAAAACTGCAATAAATAAATAAATAAAATTTAAAAAAAAAAAAGAAATACCCTTGTTTATTATCTATACAAGAATAAAGATATAAAAGCAAGCATTAGATACGTGGGGAAAAGGATTTCCAGGCAGAATAAAGAGCCCTCTGAAGTGAGAGTGTATGGCCTGGGGAAAGCAAGCCGAGCAGAGCGATGGTAGCAGGAAGGCAGGAAAATGAGGTGGGAGATGTCTCAGGAAGCCAGCTCAGATAACCCTTGGTAGCTTAGGGGTAAGGACTTTGGCTATTACTCATCGATTTACCCATCACAGCATTTCCAGCACCCAGTGACATAGCTGAATCCGTCAAGAAGAGATTAGAGGGGTCAAAGGCAGGAACAAGGAGGGCAGTGAGGAGGCTGGAACAATCCCCCAGGGGAGTGACTATCGCAGCTTGAGTCAGAATGAGGAAGTGGAGAGGGTGGGAAGGGGTCGATTCAGGAGGCATTCTGAAGGTAGACCTAAGTGGGTTGATGCTTTGGCGCTAGGGAGTACCAAGGAGAGGCATTAAGCACAGCTCAAGGATTTGGGCCTGAGCAAGCGAAAGACACAGTTGCAATTCACCGTTAGTGGAGCCCGGGGAGTGGATACCAGGAACCCAGTCTCGGACGTGTTAGGTTATTAAGTATGGAAGGTCTGATTTCCCTAAGCACTAAGTTCAACAGTTGATACCTCTGACATTTCACCTTGACGCATCTTATCTTATTTCCATTGTGAAGGGACATCCTCATTTTTTCATACACGTTTCAGTTTGTGCTTGTTTTTCAAATTTCTTAGAGCACCTTTTGTGAAACCATGAATAAGTCAAAAACTCGTGTTATTTTCAAATCTGACTTCTGTCATGGAACCAAAGTATTTGGGGAGGATGTGGCTAATGAACCCCTACGACGTCTATGGTTTAAGAAGTTCCATTCTGGTGATTTTAATCTTGAAAATGAACCATGTGTGCGAACTGAGACCAAGATGGGTAATGATGAGCTGAAAGCTGCAATGGAAATGAATCCATCTCAACCTGTGTGGGAATTAACAGCAAGGTTTGACATTCCTATTCCAACGGGATGGGACCATTGGAAACAATCCGGCAAGGTAATGAAGCTGGATAGAGGGGTTCTGTATGGATTAAAAGAGCATCAGAAGAGAAATCATCTCAAAGTTTGCCCTTTTTGGCTCAATGCCTGTGGCTCAAGTGGCTAAGACACCATCCACGTACACCTAAGGTGGCGGGTTTGAATCCAGCCCGGGCCTGCCAAACAACAATGACGGCTGCAACCAAAAAATAGCTGGGCATTGTGGCGGGTGCCTGTGGTCCCAGCTACTCGGGAGGCTGAGGCAGGAGACTTGCTTGAGCCCAGGAGTTGGAGGTTGCTGTGAACTGTGATCCATGGCACTCTACCCAGGGGGACGGTTTGAGGCTCCTGTCTCACAAAAAAAAAAAAAAGTTTGCTCTTTTTTGCTGTCATCACACTCTGGTGAATTATTTCATTACCATGTTGTTTCTTGTGATGAAAAATGGATTCTTAGGCTGGGCACAGTGGCTCACACCTGTAATCCTAGCACTCTGGGAGGCCAAGGAGGATGGATTGCTTGAGTTCAGAAGTTCAAGAACAGCTTGAGCAAAAGCGAGACTGCCATCTCTACTAAAATTAGAAAAACTAGCCAGGTGTGGAGGTGGGCTCCTGTAGTCTCAGCTACTGAGGAGACTAAGGCAAGAGGATTTCTTGACCCAAGAGTTTGAGGTTGCTGTGGGCTATGATGCCCCAGCACTCTACCCAACAGAGTGAGACTCTGTCTCAAAAAAAAAAAAAAAGAAAGAAAGAAAAGAAAAAGAAAAATGGATTTTGGCAATCACAAGAATTTAACACCATGGTTGGATAAAGATGAAGTGCCTAAACAGTCTAAATCTGGGCATTTGGGCAGCACCTGTGGCTAAAAGGAGTAGGGTGCCAGCCATATACCAGAGGTGGCGGGTTCAAACCTGACCCCGGCCAAAAACTGCAAAAAAAAAAAAAAATAAAATTAAAAAATAAAACTAGCCATTCATCAGAAAAAACTAATGGTGGTCCAGCACTGGTATTATCGCTATAGCTGCGTGAAACCTGGTCACTTGATTACAGCAGATATCTACTGCAACCAACTGGATGAAATGATAAGGACACTTGCAGTTAAGCAACCGAGATCGGTCAATAGAGACAGGCCAAGCCTCTTGCGAGACAATGCTCGACCACATGTCCACAAACAATGCTGCTCAAACTACAGAAGCTGGACTTGGAAAACTCCCTGTCATCCACTGCACTCACCAGGCCTTGCACCAACTTTCTTCCACTCCTTCCAGGCTTTGAACCACTTCTTACAAGGAAAAATATTCAATTCTTAACAAGCTATAGAGAATGCCTTTTGCAATCTCATCTGCACTCACTCTCCAGGCTTCTTTGCTGCAGGCATAAACAAGCTACTGCTAAAATGGCAAAACTGTGTCGACAGGTTAGGCTCGTACTTTGATTAACTCTATTGCTTCTTGTTTAGATATAATAAACTAAACTTTTGATTCAAAACTGAACATTTCTTTTTCCTTTTCTTTTATTTCTTTTTTTCTTTTTCTTTTTCTTTTTTTTTTTTTTTTTTGAGTCAGAGTCTCAATCTGTTGCCCTGGGTAGAGTGCCGTGGAATCATAGCTCACAGCCTTAGATTCTCAGGGTCAAGCCATCCTCTTGCCTCAGCCTCCTAAGTAGGTGGGACTACAACCTGGTTTTTCTATTTTTTTGTTTTTAGTAGAGACAGGGTTTCACTCTTTCTCTAGCTAAACTCCTGAGCTTAAGCAATCCACCCTCCTCGGCCTCTCAGAGTGCTAGGATTACAGGCATGAGCCACTGCACCCAGCCCCAAATCAAACATTTTGTATTCGGTGCCCATTAGACCTTCTGGTGGACATGTCAAATAGGCTTACATATAAGTCTGAAGTTCAAGGGCTCAGCACCTGTAGCTCTGTGGCTAGGGCACCAGACACATACACTGAAGCTGGCAGGTTCAAACTCAGCCTGGGCCTGCCAAAAAACAATGACAACTACAACCAAAAAAAAAAAAATAGCTGAGTGTTGTGGCAGGCGCCTGTAGTCCCAGCTACTTGGGAGGCTGAGGCAAGAGAATCCCTTAAGCCCAAGAGTTTGAGGTTGCTGTGAGCTGTGACGCCACAGTACTCTACCCAGGGCGACAGCTGGAGACTCTGTCTCAAAATAAATAAAAGAGAAAAAAAGTCTAGAGTCCAAGAAAGAAGTCAACTGCCTTACTAACTTACCATTTAGCCATTTGCTAGCCTTAGACCTTAGACCGATCACACTTTCCTCATCTGTTAAATAGAGAGAAAAGCCAGTGTTTATCATACAAGGTTGTTGGGAGGATTAAACTTGATGATCAGTAAAGTAACTAGTTCACAGGAGGCTGTGAATAAATTATCACTTTCCTCTCCAGAGAGTGTGGGAAATTATCACTATTATTAAGTTCAATTTAAACATGCATTTAATCACAAGAAGCACAGTGGAAAATATAGTCCCTACCTTCAATTCCAATACAGAAAACTTGCCCAAAGCTTTCAACAAACAACTCCTCGGGTAGCAATAATCATTTGAGAGAATCTGCAGGTCCTAGTACCTGACTGGACAAAGAGAATAAAGGAGGAGTCAGAGATAACAGCATCAGGATGGACACCACCCAGGAGATTGAAAGGCAAACCAGAACAAGTCTCTGGTGCTTACACCAGCTTGCTGGGCAGCCTTGGACTCATGAACCTCTATCTCTTACTTCCCCAGTAGGGTAAACTTCAGTCCTTCAGGTGGTTTGTTTTGTTTTGTTTTATTTTTTGTTTTTTTGTCGGGGGCTGGGTTTGAACCCACCACCTCCAGCATATGGGACCGGTGCCCTACCCTTTTGAACCATAGGCACTGCCCCCTTCGGGTGGTTTTAAAAAAAATTTTTTTTTTTTTTGAGACAGAGTCTTACTCAATCACCCAGGGTAGACAGAGTGCTAGAATTACAGGTGTAAGCCACCACACCTGATGCTAATCACATCACGTCCTCATGCCGGTTTTCCTATCTTCTCCCCACTGACTGAGTTCTGTCTCCATCAGGACCCCTCCAGGCACAAGGGCCCTGAGCCTGCTTCTTCTCAGTGTCCAGGCAGCAGAGGAAATAGCTCATGCCACACTAAAGAATGGCAAACATGTGCTCACTTCAGCAGCACATATACTAAAATTGGAACGATACAGAGAAGATTAGCATGGCCCCTGCGCAAGGATGACACGCAAATTCGTTCCATATTTTTGTTCACATGGATGGAGCTGGAGAATGTTCTTCTGAGCAAAGTATCACAAGAATGGAGGAAAAAGTATCCAACGTACACACCCCTATTATGAAACTAATTTATACCTTTTATATGAAAGCATAACCAAATAGCCTAAGAATATGGGGAGCGGGGAGGGAAAGGGAGGGGGGAATAGGAGGAGGGAGGGGGTTTGGAGGGATCACTTCTGAGGTTTATCTTATAGGGGTACAGGTGAATCTTTCTAAGAGTAGAATGTGAACGTTTTAAAGCAATAACTGAGAAAATGACATGAAGGCTGT
>CAUYTI010074399.1:0-10989 GCA_963575145.1 Galago senegalensis
GGCGTTGTGGCGGGCGCCTGTGGTCCCAGCTACTTGGGAGGCTGAGGCAGGAGACTCGCTTGAGCCCAGGAGTTGGAGGTTGCTGTGAGCAGTGAAGCCATAGCACTCTACCCAGGGGGATAGCTTGAGGCTCTGTCTCAAAAAAAAAAAAAAAAGAAAAATAATTTGAATCCAGCTCCCGAGTGCACAATACAGGCAGCACAGGAGAAGGTACAAAAATCCCACACAGAAAAAAATTGGGTATTTCTTACTAGTTGTGCACCTATTTCAAACTTTGCAGCCTGGGGCTGCAGACTCCATGCCTTTTGACAACCCTTTCTACACCTTTCAAAGTGTAGAGAAGGTAACCATGAGTCCCCACTGCAAACGGTCCTGCTGATATTAGGAGAGCAGGTCCAGCAAGATCTGGATGCAGCTGGAAGGTTGTGGGGAGGAACCATGAGGACAGCAGCAATAAATTAATGAAATGGGTCTTCGAAACATTTCTCCAAACAGTACCATTTGAAAATTCTTCTGTACTTCTTTCAAAGCTCAATCTTCTCTCTGAATTGAAAGAGAACACCCCCCCACACACAAGATATCTGATTAGAAGCAGTTGTGACACGGGAGGATTTGTCAAAATCAGAATACACATGGCGGACTCGCCGCTGGCAGGTTGTTCATACCTCTGCTTAATTCCTCATAATCAGTGATTTTCTTCAGCAGGCTCCTGTTGATTTGGCTACAGATTCTTTTCAGAAGGTCCAAGTTTCCTTCCCCCAGGATGACCCTCTTCTCCATTTCTATGAAAATATCAAGCAAGGTCTAGGAGGAAGAGAAAGTTGGAAGAGTGGATTGAGCCACATTCGTTTTCAGATTAGATCCCTCCCCCCCTTTTTTTTTACTTCTACTTTCTCCAAACTAAGGGCCGGCCCTCACTTCCCAAGCCAACTCCCTGAGACTTCACGTAGCAGGCAGACTACTGGCAGGTGGTTCTTTTTCCTGGCCCAGGAAGACAGAGGTGAGAGGATAGAGGAGAAGCCAGTGTCTGTCCCCAAGCCCGGTGGTCAAACTGCCTATGGAGGCCAGCAGTGAGGATGCATGGCTGAGACATACCACCCAGTCACCATGGTGACAGCCTGGGGACCTCTTCAGACCCCAACACTGCATCTGGCATCTGCTCCCCTCCAGACCTACATTCACAGATACACACAGACACACAGGATACACAGACACATATACACACACCACACACAACACAGAGACACACACAACATACAGTCACACAAACATACACACAGACAAAAAGACATATACACACCGCACTCATAGAGAGACACAGAACGCACACAGACAAACGCTTACAAATATGAAGATATGCATACAGGCACACATAAAACACACAGGCATGGAGAGACACATAGACACGTGTAACACACAGACAGAAACCCAACACTCAGGAACCCACACACAAATGCAGAGGCATAAATACAGATGCATGGTGTCAGACCACCCCCCCCCACACACAGAGATACACCACACCTAGGGAGAGACACAGAAATGGAGATACACATACAGGACACATAACAACACTCAAAGACACACAGACACATATCACACACAGTGCCAGGTTCTAGGTTGCTTCAGGGCTACAGAAGTGGGGCAAACGTGTTACACCCACCCCGACCCTTCTAGGCTCTGCTGGGTCCCGCCTGGCCTGTGCCTGTGCAACCAGCCTCCTCCTCCTGGCTCCTGGCCCTGCCTCACTCCCAGTAATTAACGTGAGCTGCACTTCACAGTATAAAGGAATCGCACCTACAACATGCTGCCTGGCAACTTTCTTCTTCTTTCTGGTTAAAAAGTGAGAATCCAGGTTGCTTTTGCCAGAATAAGCCCTCTCTTTGGCCTCAGCTATCCCCACTTGCTGATGAACTGTTAGGACTAAATCTTGACCAGACGCCAGGTCTTACCATGTCATCTTCCAGTTTACATTTGGGGATCTCCTTTTTCAAAAAAAACTTAAAAGATCTCAATTCCAGTTTGTCTATGTCTTCTGCTATCTTAAAAAGCATGACCCTGTGATGGGAAATAAAGACACTTCAGAAATGCTTTCTTAAATAACTTCCCATTTGATAAATGGAGTCGCAGTGGACTTGACTCCAAAGCCCCCCCTTCAAAATAAAGCCAGTTAATGACGTGATTTGTGAGTTGAGCCCTCGGAAAGAGGCTGGTATAGTGACACAGAAGTCTGCTGACTCATGCCAAACTACTATCAACTTGTCATGCCCACCCTAACAATTTAAAAGTGTTATCAACTGTTTCTTTCAGTTTATTTCAGTTAAATGAATCTTGTTTTTGCTTTGTCTTTATTAAATCAAGACCTTGTTACAATTTAAAAAAAATAAAAGCTTTGCCTTTTGGAAATTATGCTTTTCAAAATGCAAATTGGATCATCACATCCCTAAGGAAAACTAATCAGTCGTTACCTTCAGGAAGGCCAGACATTAGGTCTAGGAATAGAAAGACAACAAACACAGGCTCACCACAGCCCCCGCAACCAGCACCACTAAAGGGCCAGAAGCCCAGACATACCCAGCGGCTCTGCCCTCTCACCCCTTTATGCTGAGTCCCCACACCCTATCTACAGACACCCGCTCACCTACTCACAGCCCAGGCCCTGCCTCAGTATCCCCATGGCCACATTCACACCACTGTGCTTGAGTATCACTGAAGGATAGCATGCGTGTTATAATTCTGTTTATGAAAGTGCCCAAGTTCCATGATAGCTTGGGTCTCTGCCCTTTAATTTTTTTTTGGTGGGGGGACAGGTGTCTCTCTCTCTCTATTGGTGTCGACTGGAGTGAAGTGGTGCGATCATAGCTTACCTCAGCCTCAAACTCCTGGGCTCAAGTGATCCTCTTGTCTCAGTTTCCCTAATACCTGAGACTACAAGTGCAGGTCCTGATGCCTGGCTAATTTGTTTTTTTTAAGAGATGGGGTCTTGCTATATTGCCCAGGATGGTCTCAAATTCCTACCTCTGCCTCTCAAAGTGCTTGGATTACAGGCATGAGCCCCTTTTTATTTTCATAAACCCAGGCCAGGCAAGGTGGCTCATGCCTGTAATCCCAGCACTCTGGGAGGCTGAGGCGGGTGGATTGCCTGAGCTCAGGAGTTCCAGACCAGCCTGAGCCAGAGTGAGACCCCACCTCTAAGAATAGAGGCCACTGTGGCTTGGCATCTATAGTCCCAGCTACTCACGAGGCTGAGGCAAGAGACTCACTTGTGCCCAAGAGTTTGAGGTTGCTGTGGGCTGTGATGCCACAACACCCTACCAAGGGTGACAAAGTGACACACTATCTCAAAAATAAAAAATTATTTTCATAAACCCAGAGGGCTGTGAGGTACAGTGTTTAAGTACGGGGTGCCCAGCCTGTTGGTATGAGAACCTTGGTTCCATAGTCTTTGAGCTGGGTGACTTTAGACATGCCACCCATCTTTTCCTCATGTGTACAGACAGAAGAGAAATGTCTATCTCCATCCTAGGACAGTGTGAAGTGCTGAAGGAATACGTCCATATGAAGCACTTAAACCAGTGATCAGTAAGACATAGACACTATTATTTTCTAATCCACACCTGACAGAGTTAATTCAACTCTTCAAATATACTTATTAAATAGGTTAGGCAAATGAAGGAATATTTCCTAAATCAGCAGCAAACCTTTCAATACTATGGTATAAGGAAAAGTGAATGTAACACAAAACATGTCGACTTCAAGACAAAATTAGAAAATTTCAATTCTGAAAATAAAAATAGTATATAAATAGAAATTATCAGTATTATTATCTGTCTCATCCGTCTTTTTAGGGAATCCCTACCCTAGAAGTATTTCTCTAAAACTTTCAGTCTGGCCAAGATCGGATACAATCAAAAGCTACTCTAACAGTTTTAACTTTATTACAGGGCACTTTGTCTTTTTAGTTTTTCATTATTGAAACTTACAGGCTTTCTGGTGGCCTCATTATCTAGTAATAAACCTGGATAGTGTATAAGATACTTATTTTATAGGTAGCAATTATAATTTGAAAATGAAATGGCTGGTGCCTTCTTATCATTTTAAGTGGCTGCACTAGGGTATTTTTTACCTTTTGGCTAATAGTCAATGATGACTAACAAGTAATAGGTCATGATTATGCCAACCCTTTTGTCCCCAAACCAATGTGTTAAACATTTTAACAGATAGACCCTTCCCTTGTCAGGCGACTCTCAGCCTCTGCCTGAAAGGTACAGACTGTCTGGCACTGGCAATTTGCCTCAGCCTAGCTCACCTGGCAGAATTAGAACCTTCTGAGGGCCAAGACAGTGGACACAAGGTGAAATCCCAAGCTTTTCTACTTCGGGGGCTGTGATTTCTTAGGATTTACTGGAATCTTAATGAATAACTCTCTTGTAAAGACTTCACGATTCTAGTAAACCAAAGCTATCCAGTGTACTGGGTTGAATAGTGTTTTCCCCTCTCACCAAAATGCCATGTCTCCCAAGAACATGAGATTGTGACCTTCTGTGGACATAGGATCTTTGCAGATAAAAATCTCGGTAAGATGAGGCTGTAATTGGATCAGGGAGGACAAACAGACACAGAGAAGAAAACTGGACATGGATTGGAGTGTTGTGTCTACAAGACAAGGAACAATAAGGACTATTGCAACCAGTGGAAACTAGAAGAAAGGCATGGAATGGATTCTTCTTTTTTACTTATTTTTTTCTTTTTGATCAGTTTTTGTTTAAATATAGGCTAAGCATCCCTATTCTGAAAATTCAAGATCTGAAATGCTCTAAAATCTGAAACTTTTTTTTTCTTGAGACAGAGTCTCATCCTGTGCCCTGGGTAGAGTGCCACGACATAGCTCACAGCAACTTCAAACTCCTGAGCTCCAGCTATCCTCTTGCCTCAGCTTCCCAAGTAGCTGGGACTACAGGTATGCACCACCACACCCGTCTAATTTTTCTACTTTGAGTAGAGATGGGGTCTCGCTCTTGCTCAGGCTGGTCTCAAGCTGCTGAACTCAAGCAATCCACCCACATGGGTCTCCCAGAGTACTAGGATTACTGGCATGAGTCACCGCAGCCAGCCTTGAAACAGATTCTTTCTCAGATCCTCCAAAAACGAACCAATGTACTGGCATCTTGATTTCTGACTTTGAGCCTCCAGAATTATGAAAAAATAAATTTTTCTACTTTTTATCATTATTATTATTAGTAGTAGTAGTATTTAGACAGAGTCGAATTGTTGCCCTTGGTAGAGTGCCATAGCATCATAGCTCACAGCAACCTCCAATTCTTGGGCACAAGCAAGTCTCTTGCCTCAGCCTCCTGAGTAGCTAGGACTGCAGGTACCCGCCACAATACCCAGCTATTTTTAGAGACAAGGTCTCCCTTTTGCTTAGGCTGGTCTCAAACCTGTGAGCTCAGGGCAATCCACCTGCCTTGACCTCCCAGAGTGCTGGGATTACAGGCATGAGCCACTGTACCTGGCCAATTTCTCTACTTTTTAAAGCCATCCAGTTTGTATTATAGTACTTCATTATAGCAGCTCTGGAAACTAATACCACCAACATATCTCCTGTCATTTAAAATAAAAATGGTGAAGCCTCAAGTGGGGAGACATATGACAAGGAACATGCCAGACCCGCAGGTCTCTGAAAATAAAAGGAACATTAATAGGTTGGGCTATCAGAGGACAGTGCCCATCAGCACTGGCCATAAGCCTTTCTCTCTCACCTACCACAGTTGGCAATTTAATGGGCAGAACTAAGGCTTAAGTAGAAGTTTTCTGAAAGGAAAAATACTTTAAGGAGTGTCCAATAACAAGATGTTGAAAGAGTGAAAGTGTTTTTCTTTTTAATGTCTTGTCTTAGAATCATGAAGTTGTAACTGAATGTGTCTTGTTATCTATCACACCTGTGGTCACCCACTCTCCTGGGGGTGAGAGAAGCTGGGTTTCATGGCCTGTGACAGGATTGCAAAAGGCACAGCTGTCATCCTATAGAACCTTACAATCACAGCACAGCCTGGCTCAGAAGAGCTGAGCAGTGTCTGCAGGCCAGGCCTGGTAGCACACGCCTCATCAGAGAACGCTGTCATGAGAGTCTTTTAAGTGCGGAAGAAAAGCCTTTTACCCCAGTGAACATTTCCACAGGCGTCCCCAAGCAGGTGCGAAGCAGCGATGCTTTTCTCATGAATAGGCAAAGCACATGGCGTGGGCACCAGCAAGGCAGAGGCAGCAAGATGAAAGAGAGAGCGAGAGAGAGAAATTAGAACATTTAGAAAAATTCAATTCTAATTTCATCATACCTCAAGTTTCACTTTGGAAAAATAAATTTTTGTCTTAGGATTTTAGTATCTTTTTATCCTGAATTATACATAATATCTCTCAATTTCTTAATCTGGCCACGGTGGGACATCTCAGAGCCTCATAGACAGGCCCTGAGGGGAAAGTGAAAGGCCCCCCTCCCCCCCACATAACAGAAACACTGTGCTGGCCCAGAGCACTGAGCAAAATCGTTACAAAGTGGACTAGACAGGCACCAAGATAACAATGGGGCCCAGGGAAAGTGTCCAGCTTTTCCGTGGTGCCTCAGCACTTTCTTGCCTTGAGACAGGGACACAGATGAGCCCTGGCTGCTTCAGAGCCGCTGGCTGTCCTACTAAAATCCCTGCAACCCCTAACATGGCTTGCATGACAGCTGATCGTGACAGTACTGTGCCAGCCAGATTTATTTCACCTGCAAACAAGCAAAGATACAATGTAAAAACTTTGCATGACTCACTGGAGTGGGAAGAGATTTATAAGCCTCAGCGCAGGGTGGGCTGTGGCACTAACAAAAGGCTCCTGCAGAAGAGATGCCTGTGCCAGGGATGAGCAAGTGCTCTACTGAGTAACTTCTAATAAACTCACTTCACTCCCCAAATCTCAATTTGGGGGATGCTTTTTCCATCGTCTCCCTGGATTTTCCCCAAACTAGCTCCAATCAGCCCTGCCCACAAAGGTTTTCTATTCCGCCCCCGCTCCCCAGCCCCCACACCCTGGATTTTCTACCCACCTGTAGGCAGAAATTTGAGCTGTGCCCTCTGTTAGTTCTCTCACCATCTCCTCCTTGCTGGTGCCCAGGTATTTAACCAGCAGATCCAGCCTGTCAATTCTGAACAGCAGCTCCTTCAGGAAGGACAGATTGCCTTCCTCCAACATTCTCTTTTCCTGAAGTGTCTGGAATAGTATCAGGGCATCCTCGATGGGTTCCTGCTTCTTTTGCGGGATGTAATCCAGACTAAGGAATTTGAGGGAGGCCAGCTCATCACTGCCTATTTCTTCCGCAATGCGATAGAGGAGTGTGCTGAAAGCCATAGTTGTGAAGAGATAGGATGATGTTGTAGTGACCTGGTTAAAATATAAAGTTACATTCAGGTGAGCAAGAAAAGTACCACATGCTGGTTCGTCCCTTCATCAGATGCCACAGCATCTACTTCATGCCGGACATTGTGCTGTGCATATAGGGAAGGGGAAACGAAAACCGCCCAGGACATGTTCCCGCATACTATTTAGGAAGGTGGGTAAACAAGCCAGAGGTCCCGGTGTGACCTGGGTGCAGCAGCCAACTGAGGCTGGGGAAAGGGCTTACTCTATGGAAGGGACTTTCAGGGAGGAAGCGAGGAAGCACAATTCTGGCAAGGAAGAATGTATGCCAAAGTTGAGGGTAAAACTTTCTAGTCAGGTCAGCAGGCTCAAAGGCCTTCAGTAAAGTAACCACACAGGTTGTGGGATGGATTGTTGAGACAAAGGGATGGAGCTGTAGCCAGGAACTAAATCACAGAGGCCCTCAGCTGTGGGGCAGGGATTTAGGCTTTGTCCTGGAGGAGGTGGGGAACTTAGAAGAATTGTAAAAACGAGAATGACATCATCTAATTTGGGATTAACAACTACAGCTCTGAGGACAGATTGGAAGACTTGGAAGCAGGGGACCTACAAAGACCTATTAGGAGGAGGCGGGGGTTAAGCAGGGGAGGGCAGGAGCAATGGGGTCTGCCTGAAATAACGGCAGTAGGAAGGCCTGGAGCAACACTGTCCCCTCACTGATGCAGGACAGGTGGCTCCCCAGCCAGATCGGTGGAGCTGAGGGGCAGACCTGCCACCTCCAGGTGGTGTTGGTGTGTGCAGAGGAACCAGGGGCCTAGAGGGTAGGCAGGGGGGCCCTGTAGGAGGCTCCAGACAACTGCTGGGGAGACACCAGCTCTTTAGGTCTCCCTCCCCATTTCCTAGGCCTGGTCAATTTCCTGCACGTTTCCTAGGCCTGGGAATGATAGGGATTGTAGCCATTCATTTCCTAACAAGTCCATTCTAATTGTAACTACTGAGTTCCCCCTACATGTAACTACAGAGGACCCCATGGTACTATATATACCCCTGGACAAAGAGCCTGGAGAGAGACAGAGAGGGGGGGAGAGAGCTTTTCCCGACTTGGTTTGTTTCTCTCTGCCAGGAGCTTTGGTGTCTCTGTATTCTTTTCTATAAATAAATCCTGTCTTACTGGTCGGTGGATTCATTCTGCAAATCACCCAGACCAAGGACCTACTGAAGACAAAATTCTGGTATCATCACCTGCTCAGGAACCTAAGCCTGGAAACTGAACCAGTCAACCCTGACAGCCCTTTCAACCTTTAGAATGAGCGTCTAAATCAGGGATGTGGCCTTTTCACTTGTAAGCATGTTTTTAAAGGAAAGGGCAGTGCTTCAGCAAACTCCAGTTTTCATACCACTGGCCCAGGGTCCGGATTTTCTCTTGAGCCCCAAGGCTCAACCACCCTGAACCTTTTCTCCCCCACCCTTCCTGCTCTGCGTGAAAGGAGCCAAATCCTTCCTAAGAACTAGACCCAGACTTGGCCCCCTACTGCCAGGGACGCAGCGGTGCGGAGTTTAGGAGCCGGGTCTGAACCTTTGATCAGACACGACTGTGACACCAGCACGCCTGCCGTGGGCGGCTCACTTCCCCAAGGCACTCTTTTCCTGCTCTGTAAAATGGGGAAGAACACCCACCTCCTGAAGTCGTTGTGACTATGTGAGGTAACACCTCGAGTGCATTTAGAGTAAAGCCCAGCCAGCACAGAATGCCAAACAAATATAACCTGCAAGAAGGCAAAGTTCCGCTTGGTCCTCCGTGGGGCCCTCGCCCCACGGTCACAGGACCCTAGGCACTTCTCTCTCGCAGTTTTCCCGTTTGTTCAGCTGAAAGGTGGAAATTGGACTGGAATTAGCGAAGCCTTAGCAGGAGCCCCCTTTCTGATGAGAGGTGGCCCTGGACAATTGCCACGTGAAAACCTTAAGCTAGAAAACTGTCCCCTTCCCTGGACACTTCCTCACCCTCAAATAACCTTAAGCTATTCAGCCCTGTTTCCTCCTGCCACAGAGCAGAGGGGTCCCGTGCCTCCCGCCCCTTAACCACTGGCATTCTCTAACACTCACGGCTGAAAATGCAAACCCTGACCCCCAGAAGCAGTGATGGAGCAAGCCGCAGCTCATGCACTTTCTACATCTATCATTTCTAGGCTAAAGTAAAAATACTGTTGAGCTGGACATTCGACTAAATTTTCATATTTTTTAAAAATGGTCCAAAAGACTTTGAAAACTTTTAGTTCTTCTTTGAAAAACACCTTTCCCCCTCCTGATTACTATAGTTCTGGGTTTTGTTTTGCTGTTTTTGTTTTTGGGGTTTTTTTTGAGACAGAGTCTCACTTTGTTCCCCTCCATAGAGTGGTAGAGTCCCATGTTCTCATAGCTCACAACAACCTCGATCTCTTGGGTTCAATCCTCTTGCCTCAGCCTCCAGAGTATCTGGGACTACAGGCATCACAACGCCTGGCTATTTTTAGAGATGGAGATCTCACTCCTGCTCAGGCTGGTCTCCCCACTCCTGAGCTCAAGCAATCCACCCCTCTAGGCCTCCCAGAGTGCTAGGATTATAGGCCTGAGCCATGGAGCCCGTCCTCGTGGTTTTGTTTGTAAAAATTGAAAATACATGAATGATGTGGTCCCATCATCATACGCCCCCCCACACACACATATGCACTGATGTAAAAACTAAAATCAGGTGCCATAGGCAGGTATATGCATCTGTTGTTGCTGTTTTTCCTTTCATTTTAATGATGAAAATTTACCACCTACTATTAAAATATTCTTCTCTGGTATATTTTTAATGTTTTTAATTTTTAGCATGTGGCCATATCAAAGTTTATTGTAAGCAATCTTCTGTTTCTTTACTATTAAAAAATAACACTGCATAAAATAAAAAATAAAAAAAAGGTTTGGCACCTGTGGCTCAAGTGGCTAAGGCACTAGCCACATACACCTAAGGTGGCGGGTTTGAATCCAGCCCAACCTGCCAAATAATGATGGCTGCAACCAAAAAATAGCCGGGCCTTGTGGTGGGCACCTGGAGTCCCAGCTAGTTGGGAGGCTGAGGCAGGAGATTCACTTGAGCCTAGGAGTTGGAGGTTGCTGTGAGCTGTGATGCCACTGCACTCTACCCAGAGGGACAGCTTGAGGCTCTGTCTCAAAAATTAAAAAAATAATAATAATAACACTGCATTGACAGGCTTTTTCATTCATCTTGTACACATCCCAGATTATTCTCTTAGAATAAATTGTTAGAATAATGAGGAAAACCTCTTTCCTCCATTTTGATCTAAAGGTTACATCACTGTTGAGACAATTTGTAAGTAAGGAAAGTGAGAGACAATGACTCAGAAGGGTACACCCGGCATTAGCCTACATCTTTTACTGTAAAAGCAGTCAATTATCATCAAAATATTTTTACTTGGCTCGGTGCCTATAGCTCAACCGGCTAAGGCGCCAGCCACGTACACCTAAGGTGGTGGGTTCGAATCCCCAGCCCAGACCCGCCAAACAACAATGACGGCTGCAACCAAAAAATAGCCGGGCGTTGTGGCGGGCGCCTGT
>CAUYTI010074401.1:0-28403 GCA_963575145.1 Galago senegalensis
GTTGCTGTGAGTTGCAATTCCATTGCACTCTACGAAGGGTGACAAAGTGAAACTCCATCTCAAAAAAAAAGAAGAAGAAAATTACAAGACCCAAAGAAAAGAAATAGCAGAAGATATTAACAAAGGGAAGAACTTACCATGCTCATGGCTGGGAAGAATCAACATTGTCAAAATGTCCATACTACCCAAAGCAATCTACAGATTCACTGCAATCCCCATTAAAATACCATCACATACTTTCAAGATTTGGAAAAAACAATTCTTCATTTTGTATGGAACCAGAAGAAACCCCACATTGTCAAGGCAATTCTTAGTAATATAAAAAAAAAAAAACACACAGCTAGGTGGGCAGCATCTGTGGCTCAGAGGAGGAAGGCACTAAACCCATATGCTGGAGGTGGCAGGTTCAAACCCAGCCCCAGCCAAAAACTGCAAAAAAAAAAAGCCAGGGGTATCAGCCTATCAGATTTTTGGCTATACTATAAGGTCATAGTGATCAAAACAGCATGGTACTGACACAAAACTAGAGGCACTGACATCTGGAACAGAATAGAAAACCATGAGATGAAACTAACATCTTACAGTCACCTGATCTTTGATAAACCAAACAAGAACATACACTGGAGAAAAGAATCCCTATTCAGTGAATGATATTGGGAGAACTGGATAACCACATGTAAAAGACTGAAACTGGACCCGCACCTCTCACCACCTATAAAAATTGATTCAAGAAAGACAAAAGACTCAAATCTAAGTCATGAAACAATAAAAATCCTTGAAGAAAGTGTGGGGAAAACACTTAAAGATATAAGCTTGGGGAAAGATTTTATGAAGACAACTGCCATGACAATTGCAACAACAAAAATAAACAGATGGGACTTAATTAAACTGAAAAGCTTCTGTACAGCTAAGGTAACAACAACCAAAGCAAAGAGACAACCCTCAGAATGGGAAAAGATATTTGCAAGTTATGAATTGGACAAAAACCTGACAACTAGGATCTATAGAGAACTCAAATTAAGCAACAAAAAAAAAAGACCAAACAGTCCCATATATCACTGCGCAAGAGACATGAACAGAACTTCTCTAAAGAAGACAGACAAATGGCTAACAAACATATGAAAAAAAATGCTTATCCTAATCATCAGAGAAATGCAAATCAAAACTACATATCCCCTAACCCCACTGAGAATGCCCCACATTACAAAGTCTCAAAGCTGCAGATGCTGGTGGGGATGTGGAGACAAGGGAACACTTTTACACTGCTGGTGGTACTGCACACTAATACAACCTTTTTGAAAGGAAGTATGGAGAATTCTCAGAACTCAAATTAGACCACCCATTTGATCCAGCAATCCCATCTCTAGGCATCTATCCAAAAGAAAAAAAATCTTTTTATCATAAGGACATTTGCACTAGACTGTTTATTGCAGTTCAATTATGATTGCCAAAATGTGGAAACAACCTAAATGCCCACCAACCTAGGAATGGATTAACAAGCTGTGGTATATGTATACCATGGAATACTATTCAGCCACTTAAAAAGATGGAATCTTACATCTTTTATATTAGCCTGGATGGAGGTGGAACAATTGTTCTTAGTAAAGCATTATAAGAATGGAGACATAAGAATTCAACATACTCTCAATTCTAATATTAAGGCAGTAGATGAGCTAATACGAGGTGGAGGTAGGAGAATGAGCAAGTGAGGAGATGGGAGGCAGGTGGGGGGGTCATCGTATATGGCACACCTCTTGGAAGTGGGACACAATTACAAGAGGGACTTTATCTAACACCTGCAATGAGTGTAACCTAATTCTTGTATCCTCAATGAATCCCAAACAATAAAAAAAAAGAAATTTCTCATTTTATTGATGTTTTTTATCAGTCTTTTTAAAGACGTTTATTTTAATTTTTTTTTACTAATCATTTATATTGCTTTTGCTGTTCTTGGTATTGCTTCCTATTTCACTGATTTCTGTGCTTACCTTTACAATTTCCTTTTTTCTTTGGATTTTCTCTGTTGCTTTTGTTCTCTAGATTTAAATACACATTTCCTTTGTTTGCATTTGTTTTATGATAAATGTATCTAAAGCTACAAATTTTCCTCTTGCTATGCTTTAGCTGCACCACATCCAATTCTAGGTAATTTATAATTTCCCTTAAGATTATCTCTTTAATCCAAGGGCTAAACAAACAAGTAGTATGTTTTTATTTTTCAGACATATAGAATATTTTGGCTATTCTTTTTGTCTCTTGCCATCTACTGTCCCTCTTAACTAACATCATGTTGACATTATCTGGATTTTAGTTTCAGATTGTGATAGATACTCATTTTTATTTAAGCATCAATAAAGTTTAGTAAGTACTTTTACAATCTTATTTTTCTTACCCTATATCTGCCTCTTAGATTCACTTTTTAAAATTTGCTGGAATACATTTTGCATAGAGAATTTATGGCTGAAAATAACTTTATTTTGTGCCTACATTTTAATTAATATTTAAGTCAAACATGGAGGCTCATGCCTATAATTCCAGCACTTTGGGAAGTCAAGGCAAAAGGATCAATTGAAGCCAGGACTTCAAGACTAGTCTGGGCAACATAGCAAGAACACATTTCTGCAAAAAAAAAAATAAAAAATTAGCAGAGTGTGGTGTTGTGCACAGCTACCAGTCCCAGCTACTAGGGAGGCTGAGCCAGGAGGATCATTTCAGCTCAGGAATTCAAGGTTACAGTAAGATAGGATCTCACTGTTTCTCCTAGGCTGGAGTGTATTGGCCCAATCATGTCTCTTAAAGTAAATAAATAGATAAATAAATATTTAACTGTACATAAAATTCCAGATTCAAAGTTTTTTTCTCAACACAGCTTCAACATATCACTTGATTGTTATTCCAGTATAACTTTAATTGTTCTTAGTTGTAGGTGATCTGTTTTTTCTCTATAGACATTTTCTCTCCTTGTTTTTGATGCTCTTAAATTTCATTTTAATACCAGCAACAAACAAGTAGAATGTGAAATTAAGCATACAATAGCTCTTATATTGGCATTCCAAAAAATGAAAGAATTTAAGAAATGTTTTTAGAGATAGTCTTACTACTCTGCCCAGGCTGGCCTTGAACTCCTGGCCTCAAGCAATCCTCCCAGCTCTGCCTCCCAAAACTAACTATACACAAACACACACACAAGGAAAACTATAAAATAGATGAAGGAAATCAGACAACTAAATGGAGAGATATTCTGTGTTCGTGAATAGGAAGACTCAACATTGTCATGTTGTCAGTTCTTCCCAGCTTGATTTATAGATTCAGTGCAATCTCAATCAAAATCCAAGTAAGTTATTTGTGGATCCTGACAAGCTGATTTGAAAGTTTATATGACAAGGCAAAAGACCCAGAATAGACAACATAATATTGAAGGAGAAAAAGTCAGAGGACTGGCCCTACCTGACTCCAAGTCTAACTACAAAGTACAGTAATTAAGACAGTGTTGTATTGGCAAAAGAACAGACACGTAGATCAATGGAACAGAATAGAGAGCCAGAAATAGACCCACACAACTATAGTTAACTGATCTTTGACAAAGGCAGTGTGTACAATGGAGTCAAAGGCAATACAATAGGGAAAAGTTAGTCTTTTCAACAATGGTGCTGGCACAACTGAACATCTTCATGAAAAAAAAAATCTAGACACAGACTTTCACAGAACTAACTCAGAATGGATCAAAGACATAAATGTAAAACACAAAACTATAAAACTCCCAGAAGATAGCACAGGAGAAAACCAAGACGATCTTGGGTTTGGTGATGACTTTTCAGATACAGCACTAAAGACACAATTCATGAAAGAAATCACTGATAAGCCAGACTTAATTAAAATTTAAAATTTCTGCTGTGCAAAAGACACTATGAAGAGGAGAAGATAAGCCACAAACTGGGAGGAAATATTTGCAAAAGACATATCTGATAAAGGACCGTTAATCCAGAGTATAAAAGAACTCAAAAAACTGACAATTAAGGAAATGAACAACCCGATTTAAAAAACAGGCAAAAGATCTAAATGGACACCTCACCAAAGAAGAAACATAAATGGCAAAGAAGCATGTTAAAAAATGCATGCTGGGTGAGGGGGCTTGTGCCTGTAGTCCCAGCTACTTGGGAGGCAGAAGTGGGAGGATTGCTTGACATCAGGAGTTCAAGGCCAGCCTGTGCAGAATGGTAAGACTCTAACTCTAAAAACATTTCTTAAATATTTAAAAAATAGATGTCGGGAGGGACTCTACCTAACAAATGCAATCTGTGAAACCTGGTTTCTTGTATCGTCAATGAATCTCCAACAATAAATTTAAAAAAAAAATAGATGTTGGGATAAAAGAAGAAAATTAAAGATGCTCAACATCCTACGTCTTGAGGAAGCTGCAAATTACAACAACAATGAGATATCATTGTACATCTATCAGAATGGCCAAAACCAAAACACGATACCGCCAAATGCCAGTGAGGGTTTGGAGTAACAAGAACAACCATCCATTGCTGGTGGGAATGCAAAATGGTACAGCCACTCTGGAAGACAGTTTGGCAGTTTCTTACAAATTAAACAGACTCTTACCATATGATCCAGCAATCTCACTCCTTGGTATTTACCCAAGGGAGCTAAAAACTTACGTCCACACAAAAACCTGCACACGTGTGTTTACAGCAGCTTTATCTAGAACTGGCAAAACTTGGAAGCAACCAAGACGTCCTTCAGGAAGTGAACGGATGAACTAACTATGGTATGTACATCCTGACAATGAAATGACCCATGGAAAGACATGGAATGACCTTAAATACATATGAAGGTTATTATCGTTAATACATGTTAATACAATCTGAATGGGCTACGGCCTATAGGACTCCAGCTATATGGCGTTCTTGAAAAGGCAAAACCATGAAGTCAGCAAAAATATCAGTGGTTGCCAAGGGCTAGGGAAGAGGAAGGAATGAACAGGCAGAACACAGAGGATTTTTAAGGTGGTGAAATTACCCTGTGTGGTACTACAATGGTGGACCCATGTTCATTATACGTGTGACCAAACCCATGGTACGTACAACACCAAAAGTTGTATGGAAGTTGAACTCTAATGGGAACTATGGATCTGGGGTGATAATTACGTGTCATGGTGGGTTCATCCATTATAACAAATGTACCACTCTGGTGTGGGATGTTGATAGTGGGGGCAGCTGAGGAGGCGAGAGGGGGCACAGGGACTCTCTACTTTCTGCCCATATTTCCTATGAATCTAAAACTGCTCTAAAAAATAAAATCTATTAAAACTTTTCTTTAAATTTTACTCTAATGTGTCTCTGCATGAGGTCTTTTTTTATACATGAGATTTTTTTTTCCTCTATCTTGTTCAGCTCACTCTTAACCCTTTCATTCTGAGGACTTACATATTTCTTTAATTCTGGAACACTTGACGTCTCTATTTCTTGAACTATTTTTTCCCCAACTATTACTCTTTCATCTCCTCCAGGGATTCATCATAGACACATACAAGTAGTTAGTAGGACACTCTCGACCCCACCCTCATGACCTCATCTAACCCTACTTACCTGCCAAAGGCCTCCAAAAACCATCACATTGTATGTTGGGACTTCAACATATGAATTGGGGGAGGGGCAAAAACTCAATATATGAATTGGGGGAGGGGCACAGTCCACAGCTGTGGCCCCCCCACTCCTATGTGCTGAGCCTCTGCCCTCTGCTCCACTCCTCCTCACTTCCCTCAGTGCAAATAATGAGATGTCCACCTTGAATCTGACCTGCCCCATACCAAGAAAGCATCTTCTCTTCTCCACCTAAATTCAACAAGGAACCTCCGCCCAGCTCTCATCTCCTGCTCCCTCAGCTGGGAAAACAAGGCTCACTCCCCTGGTGTTTGGGGAGGCCTTGCCTGCCCCTCACCTCCCTGTGAACAGAGCCATCATCCGCAGGCCGCAGCAGAGGAGAGGCAGGGCCCCCTTCGTTGCTGTCAATTTTCCAGCAGAGCTTATCTGCACCTTCACACCGTATTCTCTTGTCAGAGGAGCCGGGGACTGCGTGTGACAACCAGGTTAAATAAATGCTGTTTCCTTCCCGGTTCCTCTATTCCCTGTCCTGTTCCTGAGGACAGCTGAGTATCTCCCTGGTTTCCAACGATGTTGGTGTATTGTCACCTGTCCTTATTTGATTAGTGTCTTACTCAAAGTACCTGGGGCCATCTCGCTGCAGAAAGAGCAAGAAAGAGAACAGGCCTCCCTCTTTCCTCTCTGCTGCCTGAGCTGCTGGAAGAAAGGTAGGGGAGGCTGGAACCAGGAGACAGGATCAGGGAGACCGAGCAGCATGGGGCCAGGGGAAAGGAAAGGGAGCCAGGGAGGCCAGGGACTTCAAGGCTGCAAGCCTGGAACCAATGCCCTGGGTATGTTGATTCAGAAGCTCTCTCTGGACATCTTTGTATCTACCCTCCATCTGCCATCACAAACTAGGGGGCCTCACTAAGCTCCCATGGTAGAAAGAACAAGAGGGTGCGTTGTTTTTCCCCCATTAAGGAGAACGCATGTATCCCAACAGCGCTAGTGGTGAATGCTGGTGGGGTGAGGTCCTGGACTCTGACCACTCCCACCTCCAGGGACTTCTGCAGCCTCCATGAATGTGGAAGGAAAACGCTAAGCCAAAGAGCCACCAAACAAATAGACTCTGGAAGGCACGTGGCACTTTCCAGGCAAGCCCCCCCCCCCCAAGCAGCTCAGCATTCACCACCATCTCCCATGGGGGCGTTGGCAGCATCTTAGCATCTTATTTCATTTCCTCCACAGTCCTTTGAGATACTTTGGCATCATTTTCTAGAGAAGAAGCTGAAAGTTCAGGGATCCAAATGACTTTCTCAAGGTAACACGATCAGCAAGTGGTAGGGCCAGGACTCAACCTGGATCTTCTGACAGCAACTCCAATACTTGGTCCTTGTAACCTAAAAGTCTGGCCGCCAAAGCGGTGCCAGCTTCTTCCCTCTCAAGGTCCTACAAGAGCAAAACAATCAGGAAGGAGAAGGGAGATGCAGCCTCTCAAACAGGTGTTCTCTGGTGCTTCTGTTTTCTTTGGAGGCTAGTCATGATCTGTGCTGGCTAAGGGAGACACAAGTCCCTGGTGAACAATAGCTGTAGCACACATTATCGTCACGTACACTCACCAGAAACTGACACCCACACCCGTCTGCTCGAGCACGCATGCCTACTGTTCTCACCCCCTCCTGCCCGCGTCCCCTGGGAATCCATTCAAACCTACTCAACAGAGCAGGGAGGAGGGGAAGATAAACCTACATCAACAGGGTGTTTCTAGTCCTCTCTCGCCTTGTGAAAACAAAAGCAGAACAGTGCAAAGCCTCATCCAATATTCATTGGGAATCATCCTGACATGATCCCAGGAAAATAAGTCTTTTTCAAGTCCATGGTTCCAGTGCAGCCTCTCCCATGACTGGGAGCAGGCAGAGCAGGCTGCGTGAGGGGCTCCCAGGCTGGTGGGAAGCTTAATTATGATTCATGGAGCTGCATTGTGGAGACGGTTTAAAGGCACTTAATTAGTGTAGGAATATACAGCCATAATTGTCCTGAAATATGGCCTAATTAACCTATGGAAAAGCCAGGACCACTGCTCCAGAATTCCAGAGACATTCGTAGTCTATTAACATAGACTCCCCGGCACAGCTCAGGGGGGACACGTGGCTGGGGGACAGAGAGAGGAGAACAGCGTTTGCCCTGGAAGGTGATGCTGTTTAAGAGGAAATGTGTGAAGTGGGCAGAGAAAGGAGAAGGGACTGATATTTACTGAGACCAAGCAGTATTTTAGTCCATTTCTTACTTAATTCTCAAAACAATCCTTCAAGATAGAGATGAAAGCTTAGAGAAGTTCATTAACTAGCCCAAGGTCACACAGCCAGGAAATAGCCAAACTGGAATTCATCCTCTAGTAAGACTGTTCCAGAAGCCATTCTCTTCTCTTTCTTCTGCTCTGCCTTGGGCAGGCATAGGAGGCAAGGACAAGGGCCACAGAGGAAGCCCTTTCAACCCTAGGGAGGCGCCTATTCCTGTGACATTTTAGAAAATTGAGTCATTCAAGCTTCCTGAAGGCAAGTTCAAGCTGTCAAATATGTCATGCAAGTTATGCTTTTAGTTAGACATTGTACAGCCCTGGGAATTCTCATGCACACCAGCTTTAATGGGAATTGTGACCCCTAGAGGCCTCGGTTAAGGCCAGCACGACCATTCACAGCAAGTGAGACTGCCCCACATGACCCCTGAATTTTCCTTCCTACCCCAAGCCCTGGCTCTGAACCCAGACACTGGCCCAGAGCAAGAGAAGCCACACCTGAGATAATCTTTAATGATGAGGGATTTGAACCCAGGGCTCTCCCGGGGCTATTCTACCACCCAGGGACACTTAGATGCCAGGACACAAGTTCAAAACCCTCCAGGGGGAGCTCGAGAACCAGATGTGAGCTTCAGAGCCTGTCTGGCCAACAGGTTGAAGAATATTCCAACAACGTCCTCATTCTTCCCTGATCAAAGGAGCCAGGATTGAACCTGCTGTAATCATCTGTCGGGGAGTTTGCTTAAAATTCCCCTAATTATGGGAGAGCAGAAAATTGCTACGCCTCAGACTGAATAGAGAAATCGAAGGCGCCCTGCTCCCAGCTGCCTGGGAGAGACAAACCAGCATGGGAACAGAAAGGCTGGGAGTGGTGAGGGGGCCAGCTGAGGATGGCAGCAACGGGCGGGGGCAGGGAGTGATGTTCTCCATCTATGCCAAGGAGAGGGAGGGGAAGGCAAGGAGCCAGCTGCAACAGGGGCTGTAGCGGCTGGTTCAGGTGAGGCACACCACTTCCCCTGCAGAGAGAAGGGCACAGGGGTGAGGAAGACGAGCACATGGGAAGAAATAGCCAGAAATGCACCTTTGCATGGCTGGCGCTGGCTTTTTGGAGGGACTTCGGGACCCATAACTCTGGCTTTTCCTGCCAGGAGGGGCAAGGGAAAGAACAGGGGCAAAGGTCAGAGTGCAAGCTGGCAGGCAGGGCTCTTCTGGGGCTCAGCCCTGTCCCAAGCACATTGAGGGATCTAGAAGGAAGAGAAGGGGACAGTATTCCTGCTTGCAGGGGTCTCAGTCTGAAGGAGAAAACTGAACTTCTTAACAAAAAGTAGGACTCAAAGGCACCGTACACACCAGTGCTCAGCACACGGTGGTACTGAGTTAGAGGAAGGCGGGCAGTGTGCTGAGCTGGGTGGGCCACCGGGGAGGTTTGCTGTGCAGGAGCAGGAGGGGGTGGAAAAGGAAGGGACAGAAGAAGGGGAGGGGAACAGTCTGATGGAACTCTGCAAAGTACAGAGGGATTGTGGCCATTGTTTTTTTTAGATAAAGGAAGCAAGGCCCAGGGAGGTGAAGTTACTTGTCTAAAGTCACACAGCTCATCAGTAGCTGAGTCAAGGTTCAAACTTAGGTTTTGGATTCCTAGTCTGGTGCACTACACTAGCCCAGAGGTAGGGAGTGGTGGCAAGGGGCTGGCCGGAGGGTGGAACGCTGTAAGGAAGGTAGAGGACTCAAGCTTAAAGACCCTGCTGCACCAGTGTGTGTGTTCATGACAAATTCACATTGATCATAAGAGGCGAGCACATCTAAAGGGTCTCACCTCTGCTAGCCCTGCCTTAGTCACAAGCTCTGGGCCCCCACCCCAACAGCTGCCCTGCAGAAGGGAAATATGCCTGGTGCTCCTTGATTCCTTCACCTGCTCCCAAGGGCCTTCTCAGTTCCACGAGCAAGTCCCCACCATGTGACCAGCTTTGGTCCCCTGGGGACCCTGGCTATGCTATTGTGTTTGTCCAATTTATAAGATGGCAAAGAGTTAAGACTCCAGGGTTGCAAGTAACATAAACCCATTCACATGAGCCTCTAAGTAGAAAAAGAAAATTTACTAAAAGGACCCAGGAGTGTCTTGGAAAGCCCAAAGGCAGATATGTGGTCAGGACTCAGTAAGGACTGGGATCGAGGGTGGCAAAGCCATCCGGCACTGGGCACACCAGCTCACATCTGCCTCATGTCTTCCTCTGGGCAGACCTTCTGACTCAAGATGACCAAATGCTCCCAAGCACACATGTAATAAAGAACTACCTGATAAGACCGTAGACCCTGACTCTAACACCCCACAGCCCCAATTCTCCCCAGTCCAGCCTGGCCCTGGTGCCTACTTTGTTCTAGTCAATATTGACCCGGGGAGTTGGGTCACATTGAACAAATGGCTGCCACGTTTCTGCAACCATGTGTGAGTAGGACAGATCAAGGGTCATGGCAAGCTGGCCAAGTAATTCCAATTGTCCAGCATGGCAGTGAAAACAGGACCGGGTGGTGGGTGCACAGAGGACAAAGCCTTGGGTGGACATGGGAGCATTCCCTCTCTCAGCAGGGACTCTCCAGGTGATAGAGGCCTCAACCTACACCCTAGAGGTGGCTTATCCAGTGTAATAGACACCACAGCTCAAGCGGCCAGCTGTGTCTGAACCACATCCTCAAATGGAAAACTAGAACTGAGGAGCAGGGGCTCCAGCCTGGTCCCTGGCCCTGCAGAAACCAAGAGAGGCAGCACCAGGCCAGTCTGGAAGGCGAGAGCCCTGGGGCGTGACTGCTGGGAGGGCAGACCAGCCTCCTGGGCTCCAGGGTGATTCTCTGAGGCAGGGAAACCTGTACTTTAGGAACTTGACTATTCTCACGGTATTTGTATTTCCTGTAATTACTTCCCTTTTGTTCTCTCTTAGTATTTATGGAAGTCCTTTGTGAAAACGCCAGCGGATCCCAGCAATACTGAGAGGAAACAGCAAAGGGGTCTGTGTCTCCTCCTGGGCTCAAGGTAAAAGAGACACATGGCCCAGAGCCTGGGATGGGAGCAGCCAGGAATGTGGCTGGGAGGACTAGGGGATGGGAGGACCAGGATTACAGCTGGGAGGGGTCCTCCCCTGGAGGGCCTCTCTGAGCTCTGCCTTAAATCTGTTTAAAGGGCTCTGGGCTCCCTTTAGACAAAGTCTGTTGTCCTGAACCTGCCTGGGGTAGCTGGTAAAAAATGCCTACGATGGAGGGTGTGCCAGAAGAGCAAAGCCAGCCTCAGGCCAGGCTTGGGTGTGGACTCCTGGGGAAGCTTCTTCCTGTCCCCATAGATGCTCCACAGAGCTGTAGACAGGGGAAAGGGGATTGTCAGAGGTGCTGCCCAGGGCAAGGGCCTTGCCTCAGGCCCAGGGAACAGGAACTCAGGCACCTAGGACAAGATCTCCCTCTATCACCACTGGGTCCCAGTCTTCCTCCAAGTTCACCTTCCCCAGCACTGGCTTTTTTGCTGGGCCCTACCTTAAAAACTCAGCAAGCCCATCAGAACCAAGTCGGGCAGGGGGACCTCAGTTTTCCAGTGGGTCTGGGGGCTGGAGACGGGGAAGATTCTGATGTTGCACACAAGAGGCACCCTGTGGTTTCCAGGAGGGGACAGGATGATGGCAGGAAGGTCCACAGCAGTAGAAAGAACCAGGGAGAGAGCCATGGAGACTTTAACCCTCGGATATGAAATTATTTGTGAAGCAAATTGTCACTAGGGCATCTCTGGAAAGTCCTGACTCTGCCCAGTGCTGTGGCTGTTCCCAGCCAGATGGAATTGCCCTGGGTGGCTGAGCAGCTCAGGGAGGAGCAAGGTGTCTGCAGACAGAGGAACGACACGGGACATTAGGTGCTGATGTCTCTGCCAAACAAGAGAACTGCAATTAAGGACTGGATGGGTCCCTCTGGGGCTGTCGGATGAGGAGCCAGAACAAGAGTCAGGGAGCTGGGGGCTTGCTTGGTGACAACACGAGAGAGTGCGGTAGATGGAGCCAGGGCCAGGGTGTGGGCACAGCCTCCATCCTCTCGGTAACAACTGCACCTGCATGTATGCTCGACACACCCACGCTAGGAGGTGGGGTGTGGCATTCTCTCCACTTTACAGATAAGATAAGGAAACAGAGGCTTGGAAAGTTAAGTAACTTGTCTCTAGTTCTTAGACAGTGGAGATGCAAGTCAGGTCCCTAAGTCAGAACTCATAACTACCCCACAATGGTGCCTTCTTCTAAAATCTTCCCCAGACTGGACCCACCTGACCCTGTAGCCTAGCGCTGCCTCCCGCTTGCAGCTTGTGGTTTCACGTGGGAAACTCTGGGGGGGTGACTGAGAGCTCACCCAGGCTTTCTGCCAGCTACGCCACGGACACCACCTCTCCATCTCTGGGGGAGGGGGAGGAGGCAGAGGAGGAACACCTGTCCCAGATGGCATCCAGAGGCCATTGCAGAGGAGGTGACAGACCCAGGAAGGGAGGGGGGCATGCCTCACCTCGGGTCCTGTGTCTGGGAACACCCACTTCTGATCCTCCCTCTCTGGTTTTTGTCAGGTGGTATCATTGCCGTTAACAGCCCATCCTTATCTAGAGTAGCCGTGCCTGAAGGAGGGCACCCCTACCACCTGCTTCTCAGCCTCCCTCCCAGCCCTGCCCATTTGCGGGTGCCCAGCACGCCCCCAAGGCACCCTGAAGGCCCACTGGTATGTGGGAAGCAGCTCAGGAAAACCCTGCCCTGTTTAGGAGCTGATGGTATTGAACTCACATTGAAAGGAGGGGAGAGAAAGGTGGAGGGGAGGGATGAGGTGAGATGAGAGAAGGATGAGAAATGAGGTCATCAGAGGCCCCATACCAGGCAAGGATGCCTCATGGCAGAGTCAGCAGCTGGCAGATAAAGGCCCCGAGAGAAGGGGGCAGTGTGTGCCATGGCTGGGGGTGCAGGAGGCAGGAAGTGGGGGAATTCAAGACAAAGCACAGTTTTGCAAGATCACCTGTCCCTTTGTTTCCCCCAGCCCCAAACCTAAGCATCCTTCAGAACTCAGCACAAATGCCACCTGTTCCATGACGCCTTCCCTGATGTCCAAATGAAGCTCTCTCCTCCCAAAGGACTTTTCCCACCCTGAGCTCAGGGACATTGTCACTTTCTTCCTTGATGCATGTAAACCTGGCTGGACTTGGAGCTCCACAGGACAGAGGCCAGGACGTACTCAGCAGTCCATTACTACAACCCCATAACTAATTGTGGCATTAAATGAGACTGATGGAGAGAAAAAGTTCACGATGGAGCTGCACAGGGGTGGGGTGTCGACAGGAGACTCGGGCGAGCCCTTGCTTGCAAACTGAAATCTATATTGTACTTGAGGACCAAATAGAAAAGAAGCCTGTTTCTCCAGAGTCCTGGAGGACTGAGAAAGTGAACATAGTCAACCCGTAGGTCATCTCAGGGGGAGTGAAGGGGCAAGTACTGGCCACTAAGAGAAAAAAGGTTTGGGGGGAAAAAGCTCCCATGCCACGTGTGTTTTTCTTTGTCCTTTTTTTCTCTTGCCTTTCTTTAATTTCTTTCCTTTCCTCCCTTCCTTTCTTTCTTTCTTTCTCTTTTTAGAGATGAAGTCTTACTCCATAGCCCAGACTGAAGTGTAGTGGCATGATAATAGCTCACGGCAGCCTCGAACTCCTAGCCTCTAGCAATCCTCCTGCTTTGGCCTCCCATAGTGCTGGGATTGCAGGCATGAGCCACTGCACCAGGCCCTCATGTAGTTTTGATAGTAGCAGCAGCAGAAATAAAATTAGTTATTTGTTCAACAATATTTTTCATTGCAGATATTCTATTTCCTTTTTTTTTCTGTACACCCTTGGTAGAGTGCTGTGGCATCCCAGCTCACAGCAACCTCAAACTCTCAGACTCAAGCAATTCTCTTGCCTCAGCCTCCCAAGTAACTGGGACTACAGGCACCCACCATAACACCCGGCTAATTCTATTTTCATCTTTATAAATTCCACCTTTTTTTTTAATTGTCCATTTCTCTCCTCATCATGTTCATGTTTCTCTCTCCACTTTTGAGCACAGGGAACGGAGCACTACTTTAGTTGTCTGCTAATCCCATCATCTTTTTCATCTCTGAGTCTGTTTCTGTTGATTGACTGAGTCATATGTTCCTGCTTCTTTGTATGACTTAATTATTTTATTAGACGATGGATATTGTGAATTTTCCACTGTGGAGTTCTGGATCTTGTCCCATACTCCTTTAAAGAGGAATATGCACGTTGTTCTGGCTCATGGTTATTTAGAATTAGTTTGATCCTTTTAAGGCTTGTTTTTACGTGCTATTAGAATGAGTCCAGGGCAGCTTTTGGTCTAGAGCTAAGACGGCATCTTTCTGAGGACTCTATCCAATGTACTGTGTATCACGAGGTCTCTCCACTCACTGGTGGGAATCTGAACTGTTCCCAGCCCTGTGTAAATCCCAGGATTTTTTCAGTCTACTACTTCTGTTAGTTCATTCCCCAAACCTGTGGTGTTTCACTCCGAGTTTGCATAGGTCAGTGTTCAGCCTCAGTTTTGAGGACCTTTCTAGAGATTCCTGAAACTCTTTGCATATAGCTGCTTAGCCTTCCCAAACCTGAATCTCTGTCTCATGAACTCAACCCCCAGGCCGTGTGCGGGGCTCCTCCTTTGCTTGGGCTTGAAAACTTTTTCTCCAGGCAGTAAACCGATGCAATGGGAGGGCCCACTTCGTTGGTTTCCCTTCTCTTGGGGACCACCATGCCGTGTTACCTGCTTCTCACTGTCTAAAAGTACTTGTTCAATGTAGTTTGCCCAGTTTTCAGTTGTTTCCATATTAATTAGATGGGCGATCCACATAGCAGCTCATTCTTCATGAGCAGAAGATAGAGCCTCCCATAATATTTACTGGGGGGGCTCTCCTCTGTGATTTCCAGATGTGCCAGACCTTGTTCTAGGTGCTAGAGATACAATACAGCATGGATCCTAATGGGCAGAATCTCTGTCCTCAAGGCGATAATGTAACAGGGGGTAGGATGTGAATAAGGGATAATAACAAAATAAATAATTGTGTAGCATGAGGGCAAGACGTGCCCTGGGGAAAAAACAGACTAAGAGAGAGAGCCAGGGAGGGGGAGCCATTTTAAATGGGATGCTCAGAGACAGCCTTACTGAGGAGGTAAGTTGAGCAGAGTTCCTTGGGGAAGAGGGAGGGGGCACAGTCCCATGGCCCTGGCCTACTGGGCCTTCCGGGCCTCAGAGAATTGGGGCTGAGTGAGATGGGTGGCGCTGGAGAACTTCTAGCAGAGAGGGGACATGATCTGCCCTTGTGAAAGCCTCATTCTGGGGAGTAAGGGTCAGACTGGGGAGCCCAGGGAGGGGGCAGACAGCTACTATTACAATCAAGTCAAGAGTGATCTTGGCCCTGGTGGGACCACACAGGGGTGGGACGTGGTGGGATTCTGAATATTATGTTGAAGGGCTGAAATGGGGGGTTGAAGATGACTCCTAAACTGTTCACCCTGTTAAATAAAACACACAGGGCCATTGGTTTGAGTTGAGCTCCCGTGCGAGGCCCAGCAAACCAGAACGGAGCCCCTTATGCTGAATTTCCCCACTGTGACGCTGAAACTGAAATCTTTATCTGCCCTTCTGAGAAATCAGGAGAGAGGTAATAGCCAAAGCCCCAAAGAGGCCCGTTTTAGCCACTGAGACAAGGACGTCCCCTCTGCCTTCACCTTTACTAGAAAAGCGATTTCGTGATGACCACTCGGCGTTTGTTCTATGTCCACTTTCCTCAGTGCCTTTCTCTCTCTACATCCCACCTCCTCTGCTCGGCTCCTCAGAACACTCATTCTGTTTTATTCTATTTTTCTAGAATGAGGAGTCATCCAATTCTACAATCACAAACCAAAGCACATTGAGATCTTTACGTTTGTTGTAATTTGTCTTCTGACGGAGCTGAGAAGCTGGAAGATTAGAGTCGGGGCTGACTCCATACGGCAAAGGTTGCAGCCAGATAGGCTCGCGGGTGGGTGGGGATCGGCAGGGTTGTGGACATGGCAGGTGTCAGATGTCCACAGACATCCGACTAGAGCTGGCCAGAGAGAAAGTGGTGGATACAAGTTAGAAATTCAGTTGGGGGTTCCAAGAGCATGGGGGGAACAGAGCTGGGGAAGGAGCCCTATGAGGGTCTCTTTTAGCTGTGCCCCAGCCTCTCCAGAGAGCTCCCAGGGCGCCCTACTCCATGCAGTAGCCTTGCGCCCCCACAGAAGGGGCAGACGCTGGCACACTGAACTGGGCCCATCAGAGGCCACCTCATCCCTCCTCTTATTCCAAGAAAGTTGGTCCAATCCAGTGAAGGCTGCCAGCAGCTGGCCAGTCCTCAATGTGGCTAGTTTGCCCAGAAACTCCAAGAAGCTACATTGGTGACTGCATCCCTAAGGGCCTGTTTTCTGCTCTTTGCAGAACTCCCTGGTTCTCATCCATGACTCTGGACAATGAGATTTGCTCCCCTTTGCTCTCAGGATGGCTCATCTCGACGCCCTGCCCTTGGCAGAGTCTCCCCTCACTCTGCCTTACCCCTGCTGGCGGGGACACTTGTTGGCTGTTTCACAGGCAGTCCTGGCACATTTCTGGTTTCAGCTTCTCTTCCCTGCATCTCATAGCTGGTGTATGAGTCAGGGGAACATTTCTCCCACTCCCAACAGAGAAGGGCCAATAGCCCTGGAATAGCCTTCCAGGTATCTAACCTCTGTGCTGACGGCTGTTAGCGCGGTCCAGGGCTCCAGTGGGCACGCTCACCCTTTCACGCACCTCTCTGCTGTTTCCGTCTGCGCCCTCTTCTTCCTCCTCCTCCACCTCCCCTAGTCTCTGTCTACCTCCTGCTCTCCCTCCCCCTTGCCCTCCCCTCTGCTCTCACCTCACTCAATCACTGGTCTCAGACAGTTTAGGAGGGTGGAAATGAAACTCTGCCTGACTCTCTTATCCCGGGGAGGCCAGAAATTACTTCAGTACCCCCCAGAGTCCTTGCTGCTCCCACACCCCCTTGTTCTCAGACACCTCCATCCCCACCCTCTCTGCAGCTGCACCCTGCTGTCCTTGCACTGTCCTGACCCAGCAGAAGTGACAGCAAGTCCCTCAAGAGACTGGTGCCTTTCTCTGCTGCTCCCCCACCCCTCATTCATGCACACCCCACACGCACTCACACATCCACTCTCATTCACACACCTACTCACACACCCACACTCACATTCACACACACATCCACTCACATTCTCACATGCCTACTCACACACCCACACTCACATTCACACACACCCTCTCACACACATCTACTCACACACACTCAAGTACACTCTCACACACACTTTCTCACCTACAATCTCAAGCACACTCACATATGCATCCACTCACACACATTCACATACTCTGACACACTCATACACAGACATACACTTTCATACACTCACATGCCCTTTCTCACATACACTCACTCTCTCACACTTACATATACATTCACACACTTATCCACACTCACATACACTTTCACACACACTCACATACTCCCTCCTACACTCACACACAATCAACTCACATAAACACACTGTCTCAAATACACTCTCATACACTCACACTTTTACACACTCACATGCTCTCACACACTTACATACACTCACACACGCTGCTCCTTAAAGGATGCTGAGGGCAGCGGCCAAGCCATCCACGGCTCCCTTTTCTTCTGCTGCTGCGGTAAAATATGGACAGCGGGAACCACGCGAGAAATGAGGCATGAAAATTAATCTGCTTTACAATCCTCATGAATATTTAAAAGCTGATGAATATGTAACTACATTTCTTTTCCCCTCCATTAGTGTCTGCTTTTGAGTTACTCTATAGCTCCCTTTGGCTCCTTTGGGGACTGCTTGGTTAGACTGATTTTTAAATTGGTTTTACAGGTGCCTATAGCTCCTGGGTTCCCACCACCCCCAATCCCGAGATTTGTCCCTTTAAAATTGCCCAGGAATCCCCAGCTGGGGGAGACAGACAGAAGCAACCCTCAGCCTCAACTGTGGGGCTCAGATGGCTGCGCTAGAGCCCTGGGAAGTGGTACCCACAGAGCACACACTATCTTAAAGATTAATCACCTCCTCTGCCCTGCCCCCTGAAGACAAGAGCAGGCCCTGCCCTGCCTGCCCAGCTGGCACAAGTCTTTCTGGGCCCTAGTCCGGGGTGGCTTTGAAAGATCAACAAATAGGACAGCAAAGGTTACTCCCTCCTGACTTACAAGAATGGTACTTGTAACAGTAAGATAACAGTATGGTACTCTGCCACCAGCTCCTGGCCCCTGAAACCAGCCACTGCAGCGTGAGCCACCCTTCAGCCATGTGGGCCATCTCACTGGCCTACCCACTCCTCTCTGGGGACTCTGGAGCCTGTCTCCACCCAAGCCAACCATCTGGAGCTGCAGGGGGGAGTGAAAGCTCTCACCCACCTACCCACAGCCATCAATCACCATGAAGCAGAGCAGAAGGAGCAGCAGGGCATCTTCTCAAAGTGACGAGATTGTTCCCAGAGCCTGAGGCAGAAGCTGGCATTAAAGTGGCGTCCTGTAGAGGAAAGGCTGGGCCCGCTAGGGTACAAGGAGTGTGGGGCCGGACAGTGGGCTTTGGGAGCCATCCACCCCCAAGCTCCATAAGCCGGTCCAACCTGGTGGCAGAGTAGCAGAGTGGACTGGAGGTCCTGAGCCCTCAGCCCTCCAGAGGATTTCTGGTCCCACCTGGATGCCCAGTCAGATGAAGTGCTGCTAAGCCAAAGTGAGCCCCACCCCCCATCCCTCCTGTCATATTCCATTCTCCGCTTTGTTTTGATGACATTTCTTCCCTCGTAATGATACCCAGGGGCTCCTTAATTACTAGCACATCTAATTCACACCTGAACTTCCGTCTCAACCCCCAGATAGTCCAGGCTGCTTGCCCACTACCAGGCCTATCCAAACTCTCACGCGCGCCACCCCAGACCATTCACCCCCTGCCCCAGGTCCTCTGTCTCATATCTGATGGGGCCTGACCTTTCCTTCTCTCCAGACTTGACTCAGAACTTTCCCCTGGAAGCCCTCTCTGGCTAACCCAGGCCTGCAGCATGATCCCGTCATCCCTCTGGGCTCTCAGCACTTCAGTGCAGACTCCTTGGGGTGCTGCATGGTGTGAAAAGGGCTGCTTGTCATGCACTGTCTTTTACATCAGACTTGGCATGTGGGTGGCAGTCAGTGGCAGCAGCCTCCTCCTGGGACATCATCGTGCCCCTGTGGAAACACATGCTCACCCATGCCTGTGGAGCAGCCTTGTCCTGCCTCCTGGGGATGGCCTGTCTTGCTGCCAGGAGCTCCTCAGTGTGGGTCCTGGACCACTTCTCCCTTCAGACCTCTCCCCTCCACTCTTGCCCTGGGACCTCAGTCACAGCACGTGGGCTCACCTGTAGCAGAGGGATTGCCCTAGTCAGACTTAGGGAAGGAGCCGGACCAGTAGGTCAAGAAATCCAGCTGCCCCATGTCCTCAGCAAACCCCTGAATATTCTCAGGTATTGGTTTTTCCATCATTCAAATGGGGGTGAAGGTTTGTCCCTTCATCAAAGGGTTATGGCAAAAATTGAATGCGAAATGCTCTGAAAAGTCCAGAATGCTGTGTAAATGTATCTCTGCAGCTATTATAATTGTTAAAGCAAAGTAGCACCAGAGTGTGTCCTCTGGCTCCCTACACAGCCCCGTTTTGGGGAGTCCTCTGACCCAGCCCCCCAAACCCTCACCCTGCTTTCCTTCCTCTGACCAGCAAAGGGACAAAGATGCTCCCCAGAGTGCCCCCTGAAAACAGCTCATTATCTGTGACGGCCCCCCAAGCAGCACCATCACCTGAATTCAGCCCCTGGCCTCTCCTCCAGCTCCCCAGCTGCCTTGGTGGCAGGAACAAGGCTGTGCCTTGTCAGACAAGCCTTGCATCTCTGTAGAACATGCTCTAGGCATAATTACTCATCAGAGAGGTGCACAGGCCCACCCTTATCACAGAGCTGCTGCCACCACTGTATTGTCACTGCTGCAGCAGCTGAAGGCTGCCGCCTTGGACCGAGGAAGCAGGAACAGTTCTCTAGGTAAGAAGAGCCGGGTACAGCTAGACCTCAGAGGGGACTCAAAGGGGACCCACAGGCTCTGGCTATGGGTAGCTGGGAGGCTTCCGGTGGGAACCTTGGGAGGGCAGACTCCACAACCCAAATAAAATGCTGACCCTGACTTCTCTCCTCCTTTCCATCATCGTCTAGGAGCCCCCACCTGCCTGTTTCAGGGTCCCCTCTGTACCTACTCCCTGCACTCCCCATCCCCCATCTCGAACTCCCCTGCTCTGGCTCCTAGTGGGCCCTCTCTTGATTTTGTTTGCCCTGCCCTATTCCCACTGCCTCAGGGGCTGAGGGGTGACCTGTAGGGATTCAGGCATGGGGCCAGCAGCAACCTGGGCATGTGCTTGGAGATGCAGACAGAGAGCTGCCCTCCTGCGCAGTCCCCCTCACCCACACACCTTCTCAGGAACACCACTTCCAAATACCCTAGGGGAAAATGCATTTTCCTGCTTCCCCTATGCCTCTCCAGGCTGCTGACACAATTAACCTCACCCCATACCCCTCTCTCTCCCATTTTCAGAGTATTTCCCCCAAGGGAAATGATCTAGGCCCCTGGGTCCAGCAAAGGTCTGCATCCTCCACCTACCTATCTCCAGACAGTGACTGTTTCAAGAAAAAATGGGGAAACTGAGGCCTGGGCTAGGCACCTGACCTCCCCAACTTGTTCCTGGGATCCCTGGGGTGCTGGCCTCCTTGCTGGGCCATCAGAGGCAGCAGAGAAGCCTAAGAGGCTCGGCCATTTGTCCTTCTAGAAGTCTCACTGCTGTGGGGAGCAGAGGCTCTGAAGGAGGTGGGTTCTGCTCTCTCCCTTTTACTGTGTGGAGCGACTTTCAGGGAAAGACTAAGTCAAGCCCCTTCCTCCCCAGTGCACCTCTTCACACCCACCCTCTGCCAGTCTGGGCCTCAGACCAGGGCTTGCAGGGATTTTGTGTCCTCTCCTGAGCCAGGAGTATGTTTCTCCAACCAGCCCTCTGCCCTTTCTGCCCCCAGGATATCCGGCCTGGTGCCATCTCAAGGCTTTCAGGGGATTATGCCTGAAATTTAGCTTCCCATCAAGACTCCAAGCAGACCCTCTGTTCAGGCTTCAAGGACATCTATTACCAAGGGCCAGGGGTCTTTGCTCTGAACCCTGAATCCTGAGCCTTATCGCAGCCTTCCCTCACTAGAGCACAGTCCCTGGGGGAGTGACAGCTGGTGCGGGCAGGATGCATTGAGATGAAGGAGCAGCGATTAGCCTGACATCAGTATTTCTTAAAGAACCATTCTCTCAAAAGCTGGCATGTCCCTCCAGGCCTCCACCCTCCCTGAACCAGGCAGAGTCCCCAGAAGCTCTAGGCTTCCCTCTCTCTCCTTCCCTGACTGGCCTGGCTATATTAGCCAGATGGATTATGTTTTATTTCTCTTAGATTTGGCTGCAGGAACCAAACAGCATTTAAGGCCATTGATTGTTCAAAAGGCCAAGTGTATAATGTACCAGAAAATTAGTTTGGAGTGCCTAGCAGGGGCACAGCTCAGCTCTGGCCTCAGATTTGCTCTGCTCTTGTGGGCCAGGAGGGGATAGGTGGGGAATGTTCAGTCTTTTCAGGAGTTTCTGAGAATCTATCTACTCTTTGGGGCCTCCCTGTCAGCTAGTTTACACAGGTGAGCTGCATTACAGCAACGCCCCAACTTCAGTCCAGCTCGCTCCTTCCCTTCCGCCCACCATCCCTCCCATGTCTCTCTCTCACATACACACACACAGAGTACACTCACTTTACACACACAGTATCAGAACAACTGCCCACATGTCTGTATGCATGTACAAGAGACAGCCCGATGTTTATCAATGCCACCCACACTCTCACCTGTGCACAAATGAAACTCTGAGAATCTGGATAAAACAGCTTTCCTTTTGCCTGAAGAATCTGGCACCTCAAAGAGTGTCTGACACAAAACAGATGATCACCGATGTCTACCGGGCTAGTCAAATGGCTTCTTGGCTCACGGACCAGGACCATGGACAGCTCCCACCCACTCTGCTCCTCTCCCTTCCCTCTGAAATCATCCAGTTCACCTGACCACACATAAAACAGTTCCAGTTTTCAGCCAACCAGAGTCACTTAGAAGTTGACGATTACGATACAAAGTTTCAAATGTCTGTTATGCACCAGCCATAAACCAACATCTCTGTATGAACCATCTCATTTGGTCTTCACAACATCCGGAAAATAGGTGTTATTCCCCCTCCAACAGAAGCTCATGGGGGGGAGTAACTTCCCAAAGTTTTCATCCAGCTTGTCTCAAACAACAGAGGCAAGGGCATCTAACTCTGGGGTTAAATTGTACACACTTAATATGACTATAAGTTCACCAGACGGGATCTCCCCAACCCCAGCACCAAAAGCAGAGGAAGAAAGGTCAGCAACTACCACTGGGAGCAGCAGTCCCTCCATGTCAGCCCATCACATCACGTGTCCACACTCACCACGGTGGTCTGATGGGGACAGGAAGTGTGTGTTGGGGCCTCACAAAATGAGTAAGTGTTCCTGAATGCTGACAACCAAGGGCAAACATAGCCACAGACACGGGGACCTTGAGCAGTGTGTGCAAGTGAAGTCAAGTCAAACCCAAGGGGTTATTGCACACACTCTCCTCGGGTTTAAAGAAGGGGCAGAGCCCCGGCATTGCCACAGATAACTGTCTGGTACTTTTCCTCTCCCTTCTTCAGAGCCAGTGAAAATATTGAAGAAGCTATAAGATTCAAGTTCATCAAAAGAGATGATTAACACTGGTAATGATTCCTGAAGTTTAGGCAAAGAAACGTCCCTGTAAGAACTCAGAAAGTAGTCGTGTCAAAGGCTGAGCTACACTCTTGTTGCAACGAACAGAAAAGAGAGCCTCTCCATGTAGGTAAAGCCAGGCCAGGCCACTCCTCTGGCAGGAGAGTGATCATTAAAGAACCCCGATGCCCCAGCCGACCCAGGATCACAGAGTCAACATCTGCCAAGGGAACTCCAGCTCCCCAGAACCCAAAAAAGTGGCTGGAAAACATGAGAAATATTGTGCCTCACCTTATTCTCCAGATCTGAATCCATGCCTTTGGAGGTGTTTCCAAAGTAAACCACAAAGGATAAACATTTGCCAATATTCAAGACCACATGCCACAGGCTTCCAAACGGGAGTTCCAAAAGTGTCTGGACAATGTGGCATCATTGGAATAGGCGTCAGGCTTTCCAGTGAACCACGGCGAAGGGGACACACTCACTTGGATGTAAAGCTTCCAGCGCATGAGCAGAAGACTTGGCCTGATGTTTCATTGCCACGTTAGCATCCAGCCTTCAGCGGTGGGTCTGACAGTCCTTACTGGTCCTTATCTGAAGGGGTGAGAAGGCAAAGATGGTATGGTGAGTAGACAGCGCACTCTACTTGGAACCAAGAGACCTGGGTTTGATTCTGACTGTCCCTTATACTACCCGTGCTCATTGATGAAAGAACCTAAACCCTTTTGAGGGTGTTTTTTAATCTAGAAACATGACAGCCAGAAACTCATGATTCCAGCTAAATGAGATAGAAGACCTTCCATAGTACTTGTCACGTAGTATGAATTGAATATAATACCCGTTAGTTGATTCTTTGGGGGGAGGGGGCAGGCAGCTAGAGGTCTTGGATAAAGATCCGGGAGTTGTCCCCTCCCTTGAGAGAACAAGGGTGAAAGTGAGCTTTGATGAGAAAGAGAAGGGTGTGAATGGGGAAGGGCCATGAACCTACAAGACAAATTTACCCTGGGGAAGCACATTGTCCAGGGCTGAGTCTTACCCCAGAGGTAAGGCAAGAAGACAGAGTTTCCTCATTTATCTACATTAACCCAGGACCTGAACACAGCAGGAGAAGGAAAGCCAAGAGCTGTCAGAAAGAAAGGTATTCTTTGGTGTCATAGTGAAGGGTCCAAATGGCCTAACACTGAAGCAAAAGGGCAGTTAGACAAGAGAGGGGACTTCCACCCAAGGCCTACTGAATCCTCCAACAATGACGGAGACTCTAGAAGTCGGCAAGGCTAGAGGAGAGATGAGCACGTGGGTGGAGACAGGGCAATGGATGAGATGAAGTCTTCTGCAGCCAGTTCCCCATCTCTGAAACTCAGCAAGCGGAGCCCTATCTTCAGAGTAGCTTTGCAGCGCGGGGAGGGGGCTGTGCAAAGCCCCAGGAAAACGCCAGTGTGGCAATTTAGTGGTGAGCAGCAACGCTAATGAGTGCCAAGACTAACAGTGGCTTCTTAATGGAGCCCTTAATGAAGACTCATTTCAGGTTTTATGAACGCAGAGAAAAAGCACACGCTCTTTTTTTCCCCAGCTCTCAGAGAGCAAGCAAAATAAAGTACAGTCCCAAATATGGGTCTGAGCCTCTTTCCTGGTTCCTGCTTGGGGTACTGATAATAGTCTTCAGGAAGTTGGATAAGAAGGTAGGATCAGAGCCCTGGAATCCTCCTTCACTCTTGGGGCCATCTATTGAACCTCTGGATCTCACATTGTCTGATGGGGAGACTTCCAGCAAGGTTCAGTCCTGCAATTTCTGGCTCCTGTTCAAGCTGCAAATAAGAATGCAAAGGACGCCCATCCCCAAGATGGTGGCAGTTATTCCTATAGGCAGATATTTTCCATTAAATATTTAATTAGAATGCAATCTCACCAGAGCTCTCTCACTATGAAAGACTGAGAAAAGACAGCCTGCTAAGCTGCAAAACTAGGCTAGTGCCCCCCACCCACCCAATGCTGCTTACCTGTTACTCAGTGGTAGTCTCTGTTGACTTCAAACACAACAAGAGGGATTAGGTTAGACCTAAGTTCTAGCAATACAGTACTTTAGGACTTCGGTATGACCTTGGATGTTATCTAATCAAATTTCCCATGTTATGAGGAAATTGAGGCCAAGAGAAATGAGAAACTTGTTCAAAACTCAAACAGCCAGCTGTGGCTGAGCCATAGTCCAGGGCATCCTGGGAAATGCTCCCCATGACACTACCCTCTTCCTCATCCTAATCTCCCCACTGCAGCTCTTACAAGCTAGTTAATTGGCCATGCTTGGGGCTGGGCTGGCATGAGCAAGAGGGCATATAGGGGTAGCTCTAGGCTGGGATCTTGAGGAACCTCTGATGCCTGAATACTAGTCCAGAATGCAGCTTAGGAATTGCTTTGCACACCCTAAAAGCTCAATCACTTTTTGTTGAATGAAACAGGAGATCCACACTTCTGCTGTGAGCACACAAGGCCTACACAGAAATTCTTTTACTCTTCTGGAGGGCAGGGCTGGGTCCTGTTACCCCTGTCTCCCCAGCACTCAGTACAGAACCTGGCTGCACAAGTTGTAAAAATAGATTAGATGACCAGGATCAAACTTTGGATGGTGTCTCTGGCTGGAAGGCAGGGGACTGGTCCTTTACCCCTTGGATTTAAAGCTCTTAATAGGATCTCACTTCCTATTACTACCCCTCCTCTGCCTGCCAATGCTAAGCCAAACAACTGCCTCCTCATGTAGCCCCGTCCTCCCAGCCCACCGGCCCTGCCCCCCTCCCTGCGCTCCCTCGCCCACCCCAGCCTTGTAGCAGGGAATGTAATTAGGCCTTTCCTCGGGATGGAACCCCTCCCCACTGCAGGGCTGCCCGTCCAATGGGGGATAATTTATGGAAATGGGTAAAGGTGTTTTAAATTATTCAATTTAAATGTAAATAGGGGAGATGGTTTCTCTGAATAAATTGTCTTATTTATGTTCCACCCGACTCCCCTCCCAGGGAAATAGGGACCCTTTTGGAGACCTGGAGCACAGGGCCCTCCTTTCTCTTTAAATAATGTAGAATGTATCCACATCCCTGGGGGGTAGGGACTTGGAGGCAGAAATGCCCCTGAACAGCACTGTCCCAGCTGAGGTCACAGGACATGCCAAGTGCTCACCAGACGCTGTTCCACTCTACCCACCCAACCCCGTCCTGGGAGAACTGTGGCCAGGAAACAACTCTTCCTTCTTTGTCTGCCAGGGAGTGACAGGGGACTTCCTGGGGCAGGAAGCTCTGCCCCTCTCCTCTTCTGTCCAAGGTCTCTTTCCACCATGTGGTGGCTGGCAGCTGGCTTCCACCCCGTCTGATGAACCCTGAGAGGCTGGCTATGGGTCATCTCTATCCTCATCAGGGTCCTCTAGACACAGGGCTACCTTGAAAGGCAAGCCCCACCTTGATGCATCTCAGACATTGTCACATGTGCCCATAGGCGAGCATTTGAGAGTGGGGCAAGGGGCCATTCCTTATTAACCCCTTCAGCACCACCCAGATGCCAACTTTGCCTTGGGGTTGAAGTGACCTAACATGTGAATGCCCAGTGATCTATGTAGCCATTAAGGATTTTCAGGGATAAAAGCCAGACTATCCAACAGCTCAAAGTGACTTCCACCATATGGAGCTCTGGAAACTAGAAGGTAGGGTGGCATTTGGTGCTGGTATAATCTGAAAGCCTGTTCTGCTTTCCTGTGATTCTTCTGTGTATAAGCTATCTGAAGACTAGGCCAGGAGAGGGCTGGGGCAGTGAAGGGCCTTAGACTCATCCACAACAACATTCAGAGCAGAGCAACCCTTAAAAGACTTCCAAAAGTGTAAAGGGAGTGTCTTCCTCATCCCTCAGAACAACTCTGCTTGCATTGCATAAGCCCATTCTTGATCAATTGCTGGCAAGGAGAGGTTAGTTTAGCCCAATCAGGTCATTCAGGAGCTAGAGGTAGGGCCTGCTCCTCCCTGAGTCAGGAGGAGGGTTCATGAGGACGGTGCCAAAACAAAAATGAGACTTAGGACCTGACTCTGAATAAACAGTGTCCACTGGCGTAACAGTTGAATAAATGTGTAAAGACTGATGAAATCAATACATGTTTTAGTCGTTAATCATGTTTGTTTCAGCCCTCCCCATTTGAACTGGGTCAATTCCTTTTTGCCTAATTCTAAGAGCCAGGCCATTGTTTATGCCCCACAGTAGAGAATCAAGGCATACGCAGTGACTCATACCTGTAATCCTAACACTCTGGGAGGCCAAAGTGGGAAGATCACATAAGGTCAGGAGTTAAGAGACCAGCCTGAGCAACAGCGAGACCCTGTCTCTAGAAAAAGCAGAAAAATTAGCCAGACCTCATGCTGCACTCCTGTAGTCCCAGCTACTCGGGAGGCTGGGGCAGGAGAATCACTTGAGCCCAGGAGTTTGAGTTTGCTGTGAGCCATGATGCGATGACACCATTGCACAAAAAAAAGGGAGAGAAAGTAGAGAATCAGAATCAGACTGACAGACCAGATCACAGGCTGGTTGGCAAGACTGGTCCAAATAAAACTCAGAGCTGTCCAGGTGCCTTAAACCTCTCCTGGGAAATCTTTAAATTAAAGGACTGCTTGTCCAAGCCTCATTGTCTATGCCAATTATTCATTTATTCCACAAGTATGTCCCAACTGCCTACTTCATGCCAGGCATAGCTAAGTGCAGGAGATTCACTGATAAAATATGTGTGTGTGTGTATACATACATATCTGTTTCCTGTTCTGTGGACTTAACATGCTCGTAGTGGACTTTATCATGTTTGTTGTTGCTTGGTTGTTGTCAGCCACCTGTGCCTGGCTCTAGACTAAGGAAACTGCTATGCTCAGGTGTTTATGAGTCAAACCTTCCCAAGGCAGGAAGCAGAAACTGAATTTCCCAGCCTCCTTTGCAGCTGGACCACAGGCATGTGGCTCAGACTCACCAATCAGATTCGCTTGTCAGAGACCTCTCTAGAAGTGGGGAACTTGACTAAGGAGGCAATGCCCAGAATCTACCATGCTGGCAAGGATGGAAATGGGCATGTCCAGCTCTAGGATAGACGTGATAGCAAGATTAATTTCCTGGCCCATAAGTGGAGTCAAGAGGAGGTGACTGGTAAGCTGGCAGCAACAGCTGCAATTTCCACACCCATCTGGTTCTGTGTAATGGCCGTTGTGCCTGGAAGCCCAGCCGCAAGTCCGGCCTTCCAGCCCTCCTACAATTGCACAAGACACCTGGTATCCTTCAAAAAAATTCCTTTTCTACTTAGCCAGTCAGAGTCCACTTCTATTGCCTATGGCTCCAAACCCTAACTATCTCAGACTGTCTGGGCTGTTACAACACTGGTGGCTTATAAACAGCAGAAATTTATTTCTCATAATCCTGGAGGCTGGAAAATCCAAATCAGAGGCTCGGCGCCTATAGCTCAACCGGCTAAGGCGCCAGCCACGTACACCTAAGGTGGCGGGTTCAAATCCCCAGCCCGGACCCGCCAAACAACAATGATGGCTGCAACCAAAAAATAGCC